>QKQZ01036640.1:0-27848 GCA_003595255.1 Solenopsis fugax
ATAAAAAAAAGTTTGTTCCCTGTATTAAAAGTGCTTAGAAAATAATTGTGGCTATATAATATTTAAAAAAAATAAAGCAGCTCTGTACAATTATTATATTAGTGATAAAAGTTTTTTTCTCTTACTTTGTTTCTTTTTGGCACTCAATCGGCCTTAACTTTTGACATATGTCTCGTATAATATAAGTTGCGTGCAACAGAAACAAATGCCTTACATAATAACGCAACCGCATAACGTTTCGCAAAACTAGCATACTTTTTTATAATATTAATTTCGTTCTTGTCAATTAGCTCATCATATATATTTGCTGCAGTTGCTCCAACAATACAAATATGTTGAACATATTCTGACAGCATGCAAAAAATAATATTTTATAGAGATGTTACAAAAATATTCTGATTATAGGTAATATTTGCACATTCCGCATGAAAACAGAATATTCGTATAATATCATGTTCTGTTAGAGCATTGTGAGACCGAAACAAATTATACCTTTATTTCGCAAGAGGTGTAAACGATCGATATGACTATGGCAATAAAATAACAGATGTTTATTTCCAGTAAGGCAATACTTCGTGAAGGGACTTGTATGACAATGGACTGCACAGGTGCGAGAGTACAATTGGTTTTCAGTCTGGTGATACTTTAAGTAACGTTTGATTCCTTTTCAGAAAAGTTGTAAGTTTAAAAATTCAACTTAATAGTTATTAAATACGCTGGTAAATATTACGCAATTTCTTGTTGAAAACGCTATTGATTTATGTATACTTACATTTCCTAAATTCTGTTTCTTACTTTCATATATAAATAGTAAAAAAAGTTATATACACGTATATATATATACATATATACTGAGTTATTCAGAATATGACTTGTCCTTTCACAGGAATATTCGTAATCGAATTCTAAGACGATTTTTCCTTTGGCAAAAATTTGTCTGGAGCTTAGTTTTAAGTTATAGAAAGAAATAGTTAATGTCTGTTAAGTTAGCACCCCGATAAAAATTTGAAACGGCACCTATGCCAAAATTAAGTGCTTTTTATGTACTAATTATGTACCCTGTTTTCAAATTTTGTGTTTAAGCGATTTAGCAGGAAATCATGATTGAAGGTGGGGGTGCCAACTTAACATTAAAACAGCACTACTCATAGTAATAATTTATAAAATTCAAAAATTAATACACTAGAATTAAGTGCTTTTATGTGCTTTCTAGAAATATATAAAACAAATGTTCGTACTCGACCTCTTCGACCAGAAAATCGTCCCTGAAATATGAATCCACGTTCGCGGTACAAGAGTAAAGTACCAGTAAAAAGGCAGATAACAAATTGGTCATAGGCCCAAGATATTCTTCTATTTATGTGCTTTCGAAATATGCACGATGAGATTTTTGTGCTCATCTCTTTCGAACGAAAAACCACTCTGAAGTGAGAACCCACGTCAAGAGGATGAGCACAAAAATATCGTCGTGCATATTTCGAAAGCACATAAATAAAAAAATATTTTGGACCTATAATCAATTTGATAATTGCTTTTTAACTGGCACTTTACTCTTGTACCGGGAAGGTGGGATATTCACTTCAGGATCGGTTTTTCGATCTAGGACACAAAATCTCGTCGTGCATATTTCAAAAGCACATAAATAGAAGAATAATTTGGGCCTATGACCAATTTGATATCTACGTTTTTACTGGCAATTTATTCTTGTACCGCGAACATGGATGCTCATTCTAGGGTGGTTTTTCGAATTAGGGGATGAGCACAAAAATCTCGTCGTACATATTTCGAAAACACGTAAATAGAAAATTATTTTGAGTCTATGACCAATATGATATCTACCTTTTCACTGACATTGTATTCTTGTACCGCTAAGGTGGGTGCTCACTTCAGGGGTGGTTTTTCGGTCGAAGGGGATAAGCACAAAGATCTCGTCGTACATATTTCGAAAGCACATAAATAAAAGGATATCTTGGGCCTATGATCAATTTGATATCTGAGTTTTTACTGGTACTTTACTCTTGTACCGCGAACGTGTATACTCACTTCAGGGTGATTTTTCGGTCGAAGGGGATAAGCACAAAAATCTCGTCATGCATATTTCAAAAGCACATAAATAAGGGAATATCTTGGACCTACGAACGACTCGATATCAGATTCTTTACTGACACTTTACTCTTGTATGTATTCACATCAGTGGCGGTTTTTCGGTCGAAGGGGATGAGAACAAAAATTTCATTGTTCATATTTTGAAAGCACATAAATAGAAAAATATCTTGGTCCTATGACCAATTTGATATCTACGTTTTTACTGACACTTTACTCTTGTACTACGAACACGAGTGCCCACTTCAGGGTGGTTTTTCGAACTAGGGGATGAGCACAAAAATCTCGTCGTGCATATTTCGAAAGAACATAAATAGAAGAATATCTTGGTCCTATAACCAATTTGATATCTACGTTTTTACTGGCACTTTACTCTTGTACTATGAACATGGGTGCTCACTTCAGGGTGGTTTTTCGATCTAGGCGATGAGTACAAAAATCTTGTCGTACATATTTCGAAAGCACGTAAGTAGGAGAATATTTTGAGCCTATGACCGATTTGATACCATACGTTTTTATTGACACTTTACTCTTGTACTTCTAAGGTGGGTAATCACTTCAGGGGCGATTTATAAGTCGAAGGGGATAAGCACAAAAATCTCGTTGTGCATATTTCGAAACCACATAAATAGAAGAACATCTTGGGCCTATAATTAATTTGATAATTGTTCTTTTACTGGCACTTTACTCTTGTAACGGAAAGGTGAGGTGCTCACTTCGGGGTCGGTTATTCGATCAAGTGGAGGAGCACGAAAATCTTGTCGTGCATATTTCAAAAGCACATAAATACAAGAATATTTTGGGCCTATGATCAGTTTGATATCTGAGTTTTTACTGGTACTTTACGCTTGTACCGCGAACGTGGATACTCACTTCAGGGTGATTTTTCAGTCGAAGGATATAAGCACAAAAATCTCGTCATGCATATTTCAAAAGCACATAAATAAAGGAATATCTTGGACCTACGAACGATTCGATATCAGATTCTTTACTGGTACTTTACTCTTGTATGTATTCACATCAGTGGTAGTTTTTCGGTCAAAGGGGATGAGCACAAAAATTTCATTGTTCATATTTTGAAAGCACATAAATAGAAGAATATCTTGGTCCTATGACCAATTTGATATCTGCCTTTTTACTGGTACTTTATTCTTGTACCGCAAACGCAGATTCGTATTTCCGAGACGATTTTCTGGTCGAATAGGTTGAGTGCGAACATTTGTTTATATATCTTTGGAAAGCACATAAAAAGCACTTAATATATATTCTAGTATATTAATTTTTGAATTTTATAAATAAATACTATGAGTAGGTGCTGGCTTAACGTTAAGCTGACACCCCCACCTTCAATCGTTATTTTCTACTAAACCGCTCGAGCACAAAAATTGAAAACAGGGTACATAATTAGCACTTAAAAAGTACTTAATTTTGACATAGGTGCCATTTCGATTTTTTGGTGGGGTGCTAACTTAATAAACATTTAGTTTACAGTATTTATCTCCAATATTAATAAAATTATGCTTATCTAACGTATTTTTGCTGGAGAAGAAAGAATCTAACAGAAAAAGTGTCTCTTTACCTCAGGAAGAGTGATATTAACCTGTGGTGTGATTTTATAGGAGATCGGTTGCTTAAATTGTACTATTTGAAAGCTTCTTAAAAATTATCATTTAAAAATTTATGACAATACTTAAAATTCTGAAAAAAATAAATTTGTAAGGAGAAATGTTGTAATTTATTATGATGTAAAAAAATTAAAATTATTCCACATAATTTTTTAGTTATAAGCCTTTATGTTAAAAGTGATACGATTTCGGCAACCTTACCATACAATATACATAATAATGACATACAAAATTATATTAATAAAAATATACTTATATCGCGTACAATGCTGCTATTTACTTCTAATATTTTGAATATATCAATTTTATTTAAATTATGACATTGCATATAACTTTATAGAAAGAATGTTCTTCTTTCACAAATTTGTTAATTCTCTTAATGAATATTAAAATCAATTAGCATTTCTTTTTTAACTTTCACATACAATTCATGAAACATTAATGTGATTGCTAATAATAAGATAACGTTATCAGTGTGCCAGTTGCAACCAATTACTTGTCAAATATTGAAATTTTGTATGTTATATTTTTTTAACATGTTTCACTAATCGCTATTAAATTTTTATTTAATTTAAAAAGCGATATCACGACAAATACGTTACATAATAGTTAAAAATCAATTCATCAATATTCATCAAAATACATTGAGAATACACACAGCATTTCGATTATCAAGTTTTTCATATTATTTTTCATAAAAATTCATATAGTTTAACTTGTGATTTTACTCCACTGATCTCCTGAAGAATGTTACAAATTGTCTTGAATGCCACTAAATTGTAAGCTACACAATTGAAAGACTTTCGGCGGCGTCTCCATAACAAATCTCACTCGAGGAGAGACCCTGATGAATTGAACGTAACGTAGATCATGAGGTCAAAGATCGCTGAACGAAAACAGTGGACTCTTCCATATCGGTTCAAGGAGGCTCTCGGATCGGCTGAAGATTTGCGTCACCAGTTGGTGGTCGCATTGATAAAAGAGACATCTTGACGCATTAATCTCACGCAGTTAACTGTTCCACTGTAGAAATACAGAATTCACATACGGAACTTTTTATATTGACTACAGCAAGAAGTTTTATAACTATTTTATAAGTGAAGAAGTATATATTCGGAAGAGATAGATTGCTGGATTAATTGGAGAAGAGATGCAGATTAAAGATAAACGAGTCATAGTGACTGGAGCAGCAAGTGGTGTGGGTCTGACATTTTGCAGAGAGCTGCTACGAAATGGCGCTTTGGTATGTAATTTAATATTTAATAAATTATTGACCTTTGAAGATCATCCCGTTTATTGCAATTTGCAAATGAAGCGATGCTTTAACTTTCAATCTTCACAACTCAGAAAGTAAATAATAAAAAAAAACTTAATTATAATCTTTTGAAAAAACTCTCCAGATTAGTTACAAATATACCTAATTAAAAATGGGAATTTTTATTTTTAAAAATTGATCTGATTTTTGAGATGCAATTTAAGGTCAAATTTCTTATCACTAAATACTTTGTATGACCTTAACAACTTTTCTCAATAATACATATTTTCCGATATTTAGCCATCCCGGAACATTTTGGACACCCTGTATATTAAATGCAAATAGTTACAAATAAAGTTAAATTTTTTGTGTTAATTAATAAATGATTTTTATTATTATTACACGGAAAGAACGGCTTGGTTAAAGTGATCTGAAAATTTAATTAGACACACATCAGAAAATAATTTTGTTGGACTCGAAATAATTATGTAGAATAAATTCCTTTATGAAGTAATAGGAATGTAAATGTTTCTTTTAGATGGTAGTACTGATAGATATACGACAATGGCTTGGAGAACAAGCTGTAGAGAGTTTGAACAACGAGTTTGGCCGTAAACGAGCTGTATTTCTTCGCTGCGATGTGACGAATAATTCCGAATATGACGGTAAATATTATATTACAGCTCTATTCCATGTTAATTTGTACTTATTAATGCGTATTATGCAATAAGCAAACTCGAACGTTGCTTGCTATTTGTTTAAAGTCACTTTGTAAATTTTTCATTTGGATATTTGTTTAAAACTGAAAATATTGTTGCAGCCACGTTCAAAGAGGCGATCAATATTCTCGGTGGGCTGGACATTTTAATAAACAATGCAGGCGTAATAAACGAAACTGATTTTGCGAAAGCCATCGATGTTAATGTGGTGAGTTTTATTTTTTGTTTTAATTTTAGGTTACTACATTATAATCTTAAGAAAATATTGATCACACAAAAATCATTACAATTTTATAATATTGGTGTATAAATTAATTCAGTGCTTTTATTTTTGATATCTTATAACTCTGGTTCGAATTAAAAATTTTTTTCTACCTTGACGATTTGAAAATGCCAACCTCAAGCTTTAAGGAGGAAAGAAGCACTATAATTTTATTGTGCAGTACATCAACATTCGATTATATGTTACAAAGAAAATGAAAGATGTCATCTGTGCTTTAGGCTGAGAAATTCTCCTTTGTGTAAAGTTTTCTTCAGATTTACTTCTGTTGAATTACCACCTATTTTAATCGCCTCAACATCATCTGGTTGATATCCAGTTTAAGATAGTGGAAGAGGTTCGAAAAAATTTTGAAAACTTCATCGATTCAAAACTGCCAATTCTTGCGCGAAAGTATTTGTCAGTTACTCGATGGGACAAAATCAAAGAAAATAATGGAAATTATTTCAAACATTAAACCTCTATTTGATTTTTTGTGAATAAGCTTTGACTTTTATGAAGAAAGGCTCCAAATTAATTTATATAATTAATATTTTCTGATATAATAGGACATTCTGTAATTATAAAAATATTATAATGTGAACTTATATAAAGTTACTAGAAAAACCAGATTCAAATTCTAATTTTATCTTGATTAAAAATGAAATACTTCATTGTACGAAATAATTTTAGATAAAATAAAATTTTTTAATATTAATTTCTCTACTGTAGACAGCTGTAGTACGTGGAACTCTTATGGGAATTCAACAAATGCGAAAAGACTCTGGAGGAAAGGGTGGTGTCATCGTAAATATTTCGTCCACTGCCGGATTACAATCAGTACCTCTGCTTCCGATCTATTCTGCTACGAAACACGCTGTCGTTAGTTTCAGCCGTTCCTTTGCAGTAAGTATATTTATGTTAGAAAATATAAGTAATTATAGAATATCTATAATAATTCTAATAAGTAACACAAAGGAATATTATATAATTTTAGAAAAATAAATTTTTTAAAAACGAAGTTTTAGGAATACGATTAAATGATAATTATTTTTCTTTCTTTTCTTGCCAACAAATTTCTCCTGGTATAAATTTTTAAAGAAGAATCTACGGTTGAGACTGGATTTTGGTTCCTAATAATATTTTATATACAAAATTTTAAATGCATTTTTAGTTTTTATAAATTGCCCGTCGAATATAGTAAGACTTGAAACACAATCATAAATTGAAGTAAAATAACATCACAAATTAAATTAAATTGATCAATTTAATAATAACTACTTACATAAAACTATAAAAAATTTCAAATGTCTTTAGCAAATAGTTCATAAAAACTGATAATGTATTTAAAAATTTACATGGCGTTTCTTTTTTTATTTGTATCATTCATTTAAGAGGCCTAGTTTAAATTATTATTGTATAATCAATTTTTGTTTTAAATTTCTCCTTCAAACTTTATTTCGACGATAAAGTTTATTTCAAATTTAGCATTTTACATAAATTTTACATAAAAAAGAAGTATAAGACAGTTCGTCGTAATTAGATTTGTTCTTTATAGCAACCTTATCACTACCAGAGGACTAATGTAAAAGTAATTGTTCTGTGTCCTGGTTTGGCTGGCACCCCTCCAGCCTTGGAAGATTTGCCGCAGGATATTTCGGACGCTGATATTTTACAGAATTATCAACCTCAAAAGTAAGATTGTTGCTAATTCATAATTCGCGTTCTCGAAACTTGCATAAAATACAAAAATAAAATGTTTTCCTAGAGTGGAAAGCGTAGCTCATGGATTGGTGTATGTAATTCGATGCGCACAGAACGGCAGTGTGTGGATCAGTGAGGATGGACAACCAGTTTACGAAGTGCAGCTTCCTGATTCTCTGCCGCAAAAAACCGAAATCGACATGGAGGATTAACCACTAATATGAAATTGATCACAGATTTATCCCATGTACTCACCGTGGAACAAATAATATTATTAATTCAAATTGCTCTTTTCTACAAAATATATCTTGCTAGATAAAGCAGAGTGTTGATTAATAGAAATTGTAAAATGCAATGATATAAAACCTGTAACAAATTTTTAATATATTTCTGTTTTGTATACAATGACATTTTTACTATTAATATAATGTATTATACATTTTTATTGTGTTAAAATGTCAGAAGATACAATAACATTTTTAAAATAAACAGTTTATTAACTTAGTTTCGCGATAATAAACATTAAACTAAAACTATTAAATGAATACATATAATATTATATGTATAACTAAATATTTTAATCTTTTAGTCTTTGGACGAGGGGGTAATCACTCAGAAAATAGGTGTACACTGGATTATGGACTTCAATGGACTTCATTGGACTTTCGTCGGAATTCATTGGAATTCATTACAATTGCTAAAAGACCTTCCTTAAAAAAAGGTCATCAAAAGTCTCTCTTTAGTAACCGATTAATTGATTTCAACCAAAAATTCATGATATAACACATGAAATTCATCAAATTATACCGGATTTCATCGGACTTCAAGGAATTCAATGGACTTCAAGGAATTCAACGGACTTCTAATAGGTTGTACACCAGAATTCAAGAGTGGTTACCTCCTCGTCTTTGGATAAATAAAGACTTAAAAATAATTTTTTAATATCTCGAATAATATAGACAACTTGTAAAATTAAATTTCCATTCAAGTTCATGACTTACTTTTTTATACTTAATAACATCATAAAATAATTATTAATATCATAAAATTAAAATTATTATTATGTAATATGTAACTATAAAAAACAAATTTATAATTAAGCTAATACGTTCAGCTTCGTGTTCGAACATCGTGCTATCTTAAATACAATAATTGCTAATAATTTATATCCTGCCCATCAGAATGTTGATCGCTTCTCTGAACGTGGCTGTAACAATATTTTTAGTAAAAGTTATAAGTTTATTTGCTGGAATATCTAAAAATTTAACTAGATATGGAAAAAATAATTTTGTTGGAGCATCAAAATAATTTTGAAAAACGATTTTCAAATATGATGCAAAAAGCAATGTTGTAAATCCATTTTTTAAATATCCGCGCATGAGAAGAACAATTTTATTGCAGCATCTAAAAATTTAGTTAAATACAAATCAGAAAATGATTTTATATTAAGTCATTAAAATAATTATGTGGGATGTCCAAATGTGATAATGTTGCCGCAAACAGTTTTGACAACCAAGTTAAACATCCGATTCAATTTTTTTAATGGTTTAACATAATTATTTTCAGATCTGTATTTTAACAAAATTGTTCTTTCCATGCTAGCTTTAAAGATTATGAAAAGGCGAGGAGAAGAGAGTAAATTAATTACTTATTTATTCTATTTTATTCCTCTTACTTTTTACCTTTTGTAGAATGTTATTTTATAAATCTATTTCTCAAAATATGAGGCATAATATGTGAAGAATGAGATTGTTTCTAATTTCTATTGATTATATTTTAGATCTCATCAATGAAAATCATTTTCGTATGCAAGGATTTTAATAATTGTATTTTATTTTAAAATTTGATTTTGATTTCTACCATAGCTGAAAAATTTTCTGCGATCCATGCTTTAGGAATCTCTAGTTTAACAAAATCATTTTCAGATCTATATGTAGCTAAATTTTTAGATACTTTAACAAAATTTCAGATCTATATGTAGCTAAATTTTTAAATACTTTAACAAAACCGTTTTTGCCATGCAGAGTTAATTATATATTCATAGAGTCGCTATGATGAATATTTTAAATAGTTATAAATCCTAAAAATTTATAAATAAATCTTTTTTTGTAACTATTGGTACATTGATCGACATTGATAAAATCAATATTAAAAAATAATATTGCGTCTCTTCATGTAGCGCAAACATATATGTTTATCTATAGATCCGCACTTCATAAAGAATAAGGAAATCACAATTAATAACGATGTCAGTATGATAATAGATAATGCAACACAAATCAGTCATCATTCGGACCAATTATTAACTATTTAATTCGCACACAAAGACTGTAATCTCTTGCATACACGCGTATTTGTGAACCGCTGTATCTTCGAATCGTCGCAGCAAAGAAGACGCATAAAAAAAACTCACACAGATGCAAAGCTCGCGTTTTCACAGCGTGCAGCGTGCAGCGCGATAACTTAGAAAACTCGCATGAGAAATTACTTTCCTTTTAGTTTCGGAGTAAAGTTCGATCAAAACCAATTCGTACTGGTTATGGTATCGGCTCGGAGCTGACAACGCGCGGGCCTTCGGCACTGATTTATCGTCGGCGCGACGCCAACCGGACGTTAAATGCGCTTTTTCTATTGATAAGATGCCGCGAGCACGAGCTGTGCGCACGTCAAGTTCCTATCGCCGTTTTGTGCCACACGACTGAATCAAGTGCGTTATTTCTAAAGTTCGCCGACGCCACGAGCGACTGATAAGCGCCTCATCATTTGCAAATATTGCGCAGGCGATCGTCTGCCTTTTCTATCCTCGTGTTGTTTACTTTTGTCATTTTTAGATTAACATCTATATTTAACAGAACATACTATAAAATAGTATATTATAAAATTATATGTATATATATAAATTACACAATTTATAGTGATACAAAGTACAGTATACAAACGTGTACGATTTTACAAAAATTAGTACCTTTACCTTTAATTGCATAAATATATCTTCATATTAGATGGAAAATTATAATTACAGTAGTTTTATATTTTATGTAATTTTTATGTAAATGTACAAAATTTATATATATATATATATATAAAATTATAACATTTACTAGAGTTTTATTAGTATGTGTAAAAATTTTGATTTAATGTAATTTTTTCATCAAATTTACAAATAACTATTACAAAACATGATTTTACAAGAATTAAGAGTAAACAGAAAATTAAATAATTTTTAAGATACAATAACAGAATTGTGTTCAAATTTTGCACAGATGCTGAAACGCAATAATAACAGAACAATCTATGAAATTTTTATTTTTATTTTTAATAATGTTTTGAGATGTGACACATACATCCTTAAGAAGAAAAAAAAATTGCACGTTATTAGTTGGGAAATTTTATTACGAAATATTTCTACAAATTTTACTTCAATGGTAAATTAACTTTTGCAAATTGTTTAATTACTATAAAGAATAATTTTATTTATACGTTGTAACTTTACTCTTACGTCTTTAATAATAGATTTCAAAATTATCTATAATAATAGTAATTTGACACTTTGTTATTTTACAATGCAGCTAAAGAATTTGTGATAAAAAAGATATCTGATATTTACATGTATTATATAATATAAATTTTAATATAAAGATATAATAATAACTTGTAATAATATAAAAATTATAATAAAAATATATAAGAAGGCTTTTTTTATCACCATAATATTGCGAAATAATTTTTATGAATTTTCGCTATATATTCCCGAATTCGAAGGAAAGAATTAAAGCCTTCCACGTAATAAAGTCATGGAAAGGTCATTTGATTAGGGCTGACTGCCGACGATAAGGCCATCGATAATAATTTATCGCGTTAGTAGTTACGTTCGTTGCTGCTACAATTATGCCAGAGCGGCTGAACTCGAACAAAAGTTATATCATCCAATGATCATCGCATACCCGGAATCGTTAGTTAGCTTTTTGCCTTGAGTTTGACCTGCTATTAATCATTTTCTTTTATATGCAGTGAGCACACATGCCCAATGCCATTTACGTCAAGTGTCATGCGCTAGTGTTAATTTTTAGCCGAATGAGTATGTATTTCCGCTCATATCAATTCGCAAAGATAATACAAGCAACTATTTGCGTTAACTATATTTTTTTTTATTGCATTTTATTACGTTTTCTGTATTTAAAAATGTTTTGACTATTCAATACGAACTGAAAGTTATCGAAGTTTAAAAATTTTGGCCTTTTCAGGTTTATTCATCTTTTCCCTGATCAACGACAAAAACTTATGATCGTTAAATATCAAAGTTTTGACTCTGAAATCAGTTGTAAAGAATAAAATAACGAATAATTTGGCTTATGCAGCATAAATGACTATTTTATTTCAATTATAGGTAAATAATATTTAAACGAGTAAATAAATCAAATAAATCATTCGAAAAATTCAAATAAATATTCTTGCAAAAATTTATTTGAATAAGTAATTCAAATAAATTTTTGCAAGAATATTTATTAGACTTTTATTAGTAGATGTATGTAAAAAAAATTGATTTTATTCATGATACTACTTTATCATGAAATTTGCAAAGAAATGTTATAAAACGCAGTTTTTCATAAAAATTCAGAACAAACTAAAAATTAAATAACTTTTAAATCAATAAAAGAATTTTACATAGCTCAAATTTCGCACGGATTGAACGTAATAATAGAACAATCTGTGATTTTTTTATATTTTTGATATTGTTTTAAGATGTGATACATACATTTAAATTGAACGCAGCGCGTGTATATCTCGTTAGACCCCGAGAGAAACAGCAAAGAAATTACGTTACAAGCGGCGCGGGTAAAACAAATGGAGCCCGTAAAAACAACAATACATTAAGAATTAATTTGAAAATAATATGAAATCACACACCCCGCGCAAGCTTCAGCCGGTACGCTGGGAGCGCAAAAGGGCGAAAATATTTTTGTTACACGGTGCTGAAAGTAATCTATGAGCCACCAGCTAGTTCCGTTTCCCGCGACTGTCATAAATTTCTATTAACAGAATGGCCCGACGGAGTGAGATCAGGTATGCACGAGATCAAGTAAAATAAATGTTTTCGCAAGAAAACTTTAAAGGAATGCATAGATGGCTTGTGTGTTTTAATAAATTTTTATTTTGTTCGCCCCTCTCGAACGTATGTTTTGCGTAGCTCCTTAAATTATTTTATAAACATGTCCTTTATAAATGAGTGATTTTTTTAACATAATTTTCTTCTATCTTTCAGAAAATATATATTACGTAATGTAAAAATATTTAGCTGTTTTTTGAAGTTTATATTTTCTATGTACGAATCTATATTATATTAAAGAGAGATACACAGGGAGTTTATATGATAAATTGGATGCAAAATTTGTGAATTTATTTCAGACAAAAGAATAAATGGATACACAATTATAATATTATCTCTGTTTAGATGTTATATTAATACTATGTTTACCATTTAAGAAGTAGAAAATTAATTTGTAATACAATACAAAATTTATTAAAGATATAGAGGTTTTCTATTATTGAAGATAGATCTGAAAATTTTAAGTGCCGCACGATTTACGCGGCACAATCCTATAATTTCAAAAGAAGCAATCTATTATTTTCTCGTCTAATTTTTCTTAGCACACTTTGTTCTACATACTAAACTTAAAAAAATTGGAAAAATGTTATTACAAAATGATAATAACATAAATATAAAATTCAAATTTTTGTGTAAAAATTGAAGCTATTTATGTTGTTATTATTTTATAGCAACATTTTCTTAATGTCTATTTTCAACCTATAAAGCAAAGTATCCTGAGGAAAATTAAATAAAACAACAGCAAATTGCTTCCTTGAAAATTACGGAATTGTGGCAAAACTCGAAATTTTCGAGTTCTGTCTTTAATGATAGAAAACTCTTATAAATGTTTTTAATAAATTGTATATTACAAATTAATATTTTATATTTTAAATATAGTGGTAAATAACATCTAAGCGAAGAACTGTATTTATTTATAAATATAAATAGATGATGGTGAAATGAATTGCCTTCTACGGTCATAGCTGGATCTTATTGCTTTATATTTACTTGTGTGATTTTATATACAATCTTCAAATTCCCCGAATGTGCGCCGAATTGGTTTTCCGGTCGTAACACAGCCGTAAGGCGAATAAGAATAAGTAATATCACATTTGATTAAATTGATAAACCTCCAAATCAATTTAATAACGTATGATGCCGACTCGCATCAGATGTTAAACCCATTCCCCACTGAAAAAACCCCTGAAAAAACTGTAAAGAATTTATTGAGAAAAATATCACTTCAGCCAGGGTTCGAACCTGGAATACCCGAAGGCAATTCATTTCACCATCATCTATTTATATTTATACATTAACGGTCTAAAAAACTTCTCTCTAAATTTGTATTTATTTATTTCTTTGCCTTAAAAAAATTCGTAAACTGCGTCAAATTTGATCATACAAACCTCTTTGTCTTCCCATAATACGCCAGCTCTAAATATTACATAAAAAGCAATTGCATAACATTACTGAAAATATAATTATTTAATGATCTACTTTCTTGGACTACTATTCGCCTCAATACTACATACTATTATTATCTTCGAATAAAAGGAAAAGTGCGCGAATGCCTCTCGATCTGTGTCCAGTATATGAAATATCAGAAAGCGCGCTGCCGCGACGCAATTAATTAGTCTCTGAGGAAGGGGTTAATTAGGGGAAGCGCTATCAGGAATGTTGAGAAAAGAAAATGAAAACACGTCTGGTTCGTCTAGCGAGAGGGGAGATAAGAGAGCCAATGAAAAAGCAGATCACGAAAAATTGCAAAAATTATTATCGAAAGTAACAACTTTGTTAAACCGTTTATTTAATAATGTTCTTTCTCATTGCTCTTCTTTTTTATATTACCCGATTTAATTCTGACGTCTGTTTCGCTCCAAAACAAAAACTTAAAATTACGCAGTAATACAAATGTAAAACCCAAGTGGTATAGTATCTTTAATTTTTCTTAATGATGTTCTTTCTCATTGCTGTTCTTTTTCATATTGCTACTATCCGATTTAATTTTAACATCTGTTTCGCTCCAAACTGAAAATTTGAAATTCCGCAGTAATACAAATCGGTATAAATCTCTTAACAAACAATTTATCAATAAATAATTATCATATTTTTCTTATATCTTAATAATTGTACAAATAAATATGTAATTAATATATTTTTATAAAACTAAAAAGGAATTGACTTATTCAGAAAATTGAATATTACTCTAACGAATCCAACAATATTTCTTAACTTATTGGTCTGGTATAAGTGCCAAATAAAATGCGATAGTCGATTCGTAAGTTTCCAATGCTGTCGATGATCTCAAGTTTTAACGAGAAAATACGAAAATCTTTTTTTTATTATAATTGTTCAAACTGTGCATGTGCTGTTGATGTGATTTGCAGCCCGGAGTCCACCTTTCGCTCTCTGATCGTGAGACATCCCCGCCACGACGGACTGGAGTCGCAATATCGCAGAATTCCACATCGCTTATCGTATATAAATACCATTCGAACGGTCTCGAAGTTCAGTCGAAACGTACGTATTATCAGCTCGAACTCTCGATTCTTCAGCATCATCTTAAAAACTTAAGAGTGAAAATTGGTTGTGTCCGTTTATCGAATAACCAAAGCAGTTTCATTCATTTACAGAGAATAAAATGGGTAAGTCTAATCCTTTCATCGAAGATTATACATCTATCAATATTGTAGCCTTTGCTTTGTCATGAAAAATGTATAATGTAACTAAAAAATAGATTTTTCGATCCATTTATAAATTATAATCTTAATAATTATATCAACAATAATATCATAATTAATAATTGTAAAAATTACAGCTACTATTGTATTTGAGCTCTTGAGTACAGAACGGATTAATTATCAACAAATGTTAACAAATACAATTTTGCTAAGTCAAAATAGTAAATTTTTTATTATATTAACATAATGTATGCTATTGATAACATTAGTTTTTTTTAACAAATACATTTTCTTCTTTTAAGCAAATATTGTACATCCAAGTTTGAGAATCCTCCGCCGTCGTTCTTCAGCAACGGAAAGGGCGAAGGAGATAGAAGAGATTAATTGCATCGTTTCCGGAAAAAATGTTCTAATAACTGGCGGTGCGGCAGGATTGGGCTATGCTTTTCTTAATCACTTCTTGAAGCACGGAGCAAAGGTATGTTTAATAATTAAAATAAAGTTTACAGTAAGATAAATTGGCCATAGTTATGTAAGAAACGTCCAACTCACAAAATTACTTTTAAATTAGTGTAATCAAATAGCATATTTTTCTATATTAAAGAAAAAAGAACCAAGCCTAATAATGTGCTTAAAATTAATAAAAAACAGTTTTAAAAAACCTACATTTTAAAATCACATCAAATATTATTTGCATTTTTCTCGAAATGGACTTCATGTGGGGGTTGAACATTTCTTGCATAATTAATTCACAATATAAAAATTCAAAAAATTTGCACAAAATCTAAATCAATATTATATAAATAATCCTTTATAAATGTGTAAACACTATATATATTTACAAGAAATTAATTATTTAAATATCTAAGGCTCTTTCTCTCTCTTTATTATATAAATGCATAATTAAATAAAAAATCTTTTATCAAAATCGATATATTAATTATGCATAATCAAGAAAACTCTTTTGTATTATTATCTTTAAGTTGGATTAATATTATTCTGCAGATTAAATTTCTCTTTCCTGTGTCTGCCTGTGTTACATATAATAAAATGTTGCCCTTCTTCTACTTTAAATCCACAGAATGGTATTAGCTGTTCTATAATATTTACGAGGTACTGATATCGTCTTGGCATTATTGTATTTAAATTTATTTTTCACGCACATATTTGTTACAGAAAATAATTATATTGGACATCGATGCTGAAAGCGGCAACCGGATCGCACTCGGCATCGAAAAATCTTGCGGCGAGAAGAAAGTGTACTTTATACACACCGACGTATCTAATCACAAGCAAGTGACTGGTAAATATAAAGCAAGATTTTCAAATCACATAGATATAGATAGGTATTGGTTCGAAAATTATAATTCTTGAACTTCTCATCAAAGTATCGCTCTCATGTATCTTATTTTGTCTGGACCAATTTATAGCGGCTTTCAAAGAAGCAGTATCGCTGTTAGGAAACATTGACATCGTGATAAATAATGCTGGAGTTTTAGACGAGCGAAGATGGGAGAAGGAAATCGCGGTAAACATTGTGAGTATCATTGATAACAGTTTATTGATTGGTAACTTGCTTCATCGATGGTAATGACTTAATTTCATGATTTCGATCTGCAATATTTTCTCACTTAAAACTCTTACAATGTTCTTAAGACCTCGAATATATTATATGTTATTTTTTATATTTTATATATTTGTTTTTTTTATGAATAACTTCTGCAATTTATTTTGTGTCGTTACAAAATTATTTTATCAAATTGAATAGACGAGTACACAAAAAAAATGGAAAATAAACATAAATATTGATAAATAATAACCATAATAAAATAAAAATAAAAAGAGCCTTATGTGAAATGTTGATTTTCAGAGTGGCATGGTCAATACCGCAATGTCAGCTATGCAATGTATGAGCAGAGATACAGGCGGTCAGGGTGGTATCTTGGTGAATGTAAGCCAGCATGTAGATATTCGAAATACAGCTCAACTTCCGGTTTACACTGCCACGAAACACGCCGTCATTGGCCTGTCGCAGTCTCTTTCGGTAATTAGACATAAAAAATTAAATGTAGATAATTTGTTATTCGAGCAACTAAAATTCTACTGCTCTAAAAGTTACTTATAAATAATTTCCTGATATTCATATTAAAAAAAAACACTGAGAGGTTTTAATTGCCATAATTATATTCTCTTTCCAACAGGATCCTTATCATTACGAGAAGACTGGCGTTACCGTAATAACTTTGTGTCCAGGTCTGACGGAAACCGCTTTGACGATAGATAGTCCGAATAAACTTCTTTCCAGGGTCATGAAAGCGGATTTTGTCAAGAATCTTGAACAGTACTCGATACAAACGTGAGTGATCATTAAAATTGTTGTTATATCATGTCAAACTACAACATTTAATAAGGCAAACAGATAAATTAGCCGATATGCGTTGGATCATCACGATTCTGCTGCAAAATTAAATTATAATATAAATACGAGTCTTTTGCCCCTGCAACAAATAATTAATTTCAAATATCTTAACTGCAAATAAATTATTTAAAAGTTTTTTCTAAGATAAGAATTTTCTGCGAAGATTTAAGATTCGGTTTGTAAACCTGATCCTAAAGCTAGTGTTACATCTTCTAGGTGCTTACGTCAATCGCCAATTCAGCAAAGATAAATTTCTCAATGGCTCATCGTTATTTAATCTTGTTTTTGCAGACCTTACGTAGTCGCACAGGGCCTGATGACGATCTTGAGGATCGGCGAATCCGGCAGTATTTGGGTTATCGAGAGTGGCAGAGCGCCTTACGAGGTTTACGTACCGAATCCGCGTACTCTACGCCGTCACTACAAGAACAACTTCCAGCACGTCGACGCTAAGGTCGCGCGAGGTCGCGCGATAAGGGAAGCTGTCTGCGACAGGGCGAGGACAGGTCTGATGAGCTGCGCCTGATAACCGACAAGCGCGCGATCTCTTGCTCTATTTGGGGCTGAAAATCTTCTTCAATCCACGTGGCGAACGATCGTCCGAAGACTTCGTGAAGATATTTTCACGCGTAGTTTAGTGTAACCGGAAGTGCATAGACGGACGAGAGGCAGTCAAAGCGATGTTTTCGCGGAAAATGACGTTGCCGAGATTCTCTGTAAAATGCCGTAGATTATTTTACTTTGCGAAGTTTTACGCATATCCTGTAAGCGCATTAATATTATTTAATAATAAATAATATTCCTAAAATATTATTCAATATTATATGAGAAGTAAATAACATTATTTACTTCAATATTTTAAATTATCGAGAATATTATAACTTTTAAATATAATAATTATGAAAGTTATGAATATTTTATGTACATACAATAATTCACATTAATTTTTGAACAAAAATAATATTTGTAAAACATTTTAATAATATTCCACGAATATTAAAATAATATACCACGAATATTATATAAAGCATACATATAACATTAATACAATATTCCTATAATATTAACAAATATTATATTCTCGGAATATTATTATAGTTTAATTTTTAATAATATTCATATAATATTCTAGGAATATTGTAGCGCTTATAGGGTATCCTCTTTCTATCATCTGACTGTATTCGCTGGTTCACGTTTTTATAATTTCCTTAAGCATACGCATACATGTTCGACTTTATTTTTATTTCTTAATAACGCCAGATTGAAGATGCCTGTGATAAAAAAAGATTTTATAATAAACACTTAAAAAAAATGACACAGGTCTGGTAAGACCTTGATATTTTATATGTGCGAGTTTCGTACAGAATTTCTTCCTCAAGTTACTGTATGCTGCAAACTACAGTTAACTTCGTTATAAATATGTATAGCGAATTTCGAGTACGTCGAGTACGACTAAAAGTTTATGTTCTTAATGTGTGTGACGATTATCGAGTCATTTAAAAAATATCGGCACAAGAGGTCCGCGTGCAGAAAACCAAGAAAACATAATTACTACCAGTAGATTCAAGTTACGAACTAACGATTAATCCTGTTAATCTATAATGGGTGCGCGATATATCGCGCGTAATAAATCATTCTAGTTTACTGTGTCGCTTATCAAGCATCTAAAACACTGGAAGACACTGTTTCTTTTTCTTTTGCATACATTCTAATCACACCACATGTAATGCGCAGCACACTTTAGTATCATGACAGTATCGCCGTATGATAGCCTTACCAACAACATATGCACGAGTTCTATTAAAGACGTTATATAATTTTATTTACATCCGAGATTACATCTCAATTTTTTCGAAACTGCACAGCACGCATCTCTCATATCTCGAGTCGCTCTTTAAAATTCATGTAATCTAGTATTTAAATTCGTAAATCGTTATCTCTCACATTTTTGCATTCGTCGAAGAGGAAGCGCGCTAGGAGGGGGGGGGCAGGGGGTAGGACGATCCACGTGGACGCATTACAGTTCTCGATATTATTATACAAGCTCGTAAAGAAACGGGAAAGCGTTCCATTTCGTTCAATTATTGGACAGTAGTGTGTAAGAGAGATCAGAAATGATACGACGATGTGTTATTTCATCATTTCAGTATTATTCAGCATCGGGAATCACAATATATCCGCTGTACAAAACAAAAATTCATTCTCGCGTACATTATGAATTTTTCTCACATGCCCGGGGCATGCAACTTAAAAGATAAATTTACTCACCATATTTTTCTTTTTCTACTCGCTTGCTTCGTTTTTATAGTCCTATGTTACCGTTTTACCTCACTCTGCATTTCCGCTGATAGTGTATTGGAGGTTTGCTTATTAGTTATGTAAATCTCAAGTTGCATACGTATGCGTTTATGTGTGTATGTATATAATATCTGTATGAGTTTGGGGACTCCGTACGAGCCATAGAAAAATAATAGTTCGCAAATAATATTCTTATTCTGCTTCTTCCATGTCATACATCTTTAAGGATATTATCATGCTTCTAGCCTTACACGCATCGCCATTAACACAATTCTACGCGCCGCATCGTCGTGCATCCGAAAGGATTCTTCGAGAGCGTAGTCGATTACAATTGAGATTACGAATAAATTATTTTTATGCGTTATACGCCTTGAAAACCTTTGTCATGAGCTTTGCGTGACCCGTGCACACTTCGCTAACATATTTAAAACGTTTTCGTTCCAAAACCGATTGAATAAATTTATGGAAGAAAAAATGGATTAATTTAATTTAAATATACATGTATACTAGTTATTTTACATGATAATCTAATGGAAAATTGACATTTAATAATAAATTATTATTTAAATATCTTTCGCTTGTATACATGTATATCGAGTACAAATTGTTCATTAAAGATGTGTACTAATTTTGAAGTTAATAAAACGAAAAAAAAACATACTGTTTTGAGATATAATCACGAATGTTTTTGAAAAAATTTAATTTTAATAAACATTATATAATTGGTAAGTTTGATATAATTAATCACTGATTATAATATAGTCTTATAATTGTACTAATCAATATTACTCTATGCATACGAAAGCAATCGAGGAATCCTTAATTGCAAAATACGATGACAATTATGTAACATGATTTAGAACTTAGTTACTTACAATAAGACTGACGTTTACACCTTTCATAATTATAGATGCAAATCTTGCAAAGAAAGAATAGGCGGACATCGTAAGATTATAATTTAATAATACAAAAATTTTTATATAAATTAGCTTTCGCTTATTTCCCACTTAATATTCATCCGCCCTAGTAAAATCATATGTTTATATATGAATTGCCGAGGACTTGCGAAAAACTTTGTCTGCGTACACTCAAAAAAATCAAAACAAAAGAAAAGAATATTATTTTTATCGGATTTACCTTTACTTGTACTATATACCTCACAATATTCCTATTCTCGACAAATGCAATTAGATACAATCGATTTTTACATACTTTGACGAGAAAGTACTTTTATGCACGTCTGTATTGCCATTCACTTCCGATATACGGATACAAGCCAGCTATTCCATAACGACCAGTATTAATCAAGTCACCAACACCATAAAGCCATTCCATAATTATTTATAGTCAAGTCTTGAGAAAACCGGACTGAATAATGATCACGATCGAATTGTATAATTTGTTTCCCTAACTACAAACAGATACACTATTGGTTCCGTTTAAAGCAGTTTCATATTATTCTGTTAAGAATTTTTATTAATATTTACTTCAAGTAAAACTTACGACTAGCCCCCTCACAAATAATTTCTCTCCCTAGGCATCTGAATTCACACAAATAATTATAATTATTAATATAAAAAAGAACAAAGAACGTTCTGATCATAATTGACGTCGCTTGTCTATGACAAAAACGTTCTATCCTTTTAACACCAATTCATCGTGATCATTGTCGACTAAGCGGTAAGAAAATTTGCCCTTAAAAGTACCTTCTTCGATCATCTAGCCGCAAAATATCGATGCAAAAGTCATATGCGCCAGCAACATCCATGTGTGCGATCCTTGTCACCTAACATCGTAACCACCGGTTTGGCGATTGCAAACGTGCGCTCTGTTATATAATATAATCTACATTTAATCCGGCCGTGTGTATCTCCTGTTATTCGACTGCCAAATTCTAACCCAAATCAGTCCGTAACGGCATAGCATATATCGTAAAAATCTTAATCTATAGTTGTATACTTATACATAGCAGCGCACCACTTATTTTCCCCGGTATATTTTACTCTTTTCCACGCCGTACCGGTGACAAATTACATTCTTCTTTTTTTTTTTATTTAGATAACGTTTGCCTGAGACTGAGAGGCAGACTGTTCGTTGGTCGCGCGATTTTGACTGCCCGTGTTATTCTGTAGTTGATTAGGGGCTTTACGATTCCCGCCCCTGCTACCTCGATAGCCACCGCGGAATCCAGCATTATTGCCGCCGCCACTGCCTCTGTACATGCCTCCCATTCCGCGATTGTAGTAACCACGGCCACGGAATCCACCACGTCTCGTGGAAGCCACACCGAACGTTTCTGAATTCAATTTTCGTTCTGTTCTCCAATCCGTACGTTGGAATCGCCTAAAAATTTGTGCCACATGCAAAACATTTCGCAAATTGTAATTGAATTGAAATTATATTGGTTGAGATAACGATTGAAAAATCTAATGTAATAGTCTTGCAGAAAATTTAACAGAATTAATATACATTTTAAAGTTAAAAAAATTGTATTTATTAATAAAGACACAAATTTAAATATACTTAAATTTTTAACGTTCTAATTTTTTTTATTTGAAGAAAATCAATGAAATTATAAACTGAAATTCAGTTCACGATGATTATATTAAATATTCTCTCAAAATAAAACTTACCCTTTACTCCTTTCAACAGCCTCACAGCTAATATTGTCAAAGAATGATTTCGACTTATCATAGTGAACAATTTCAGGTTCCTCCTCAGGTTCACCTTCACCAGCACCTGTCTCGTTTCCACTGTCGTCTTTTTTCTCATTGTCAGCACCATCGATCTTCGTTTTTGCCAATTGTGACCTATGATATGACATGTCGCGATTAATATATAAATTATATTATCAAAAATAACATAATTTTATGACAAGACAATGTTAATGCGATGCGTAAGCGATTCGCACTTGTAGTAATTACGATTGCTTTAAATTCGCATTGATTTACTTTTGCATGGTGTCCACATTGGTCATTTCAATAGCTACTTGAAACGAATCCGGCACGTAACCATGCAGAATTAATCATTAATATTCACAGCGAACATTTTTACCTTAATTCCTCGAACTGAGTGTTAGCTTGTTCGAAATCGTAATCGTTTTCAAACTTCAATGTTCTTTCATTGTTCTTAGGCTTGGCACCAGTGTTGTTCACTTGATTCGTACGGAATCCACCGCGTCCTCGACCTCCTCGACCTCTCATGTTGCCACGATTTACCCAACCACCGCGATTGCCTCGACCACCTTGCATATGACCTTGGTTCTGTCCATCTTGCTTCATCATATCCCTCTTCGCATCATTATATTGAGACATACCAGTATTGTTTTTGGTACCTCCATGACTAAACATGCAAAGAATCTCTATTAGATGAAGTTTTATGAAGCTAATCATCTGTTTATTAAATTAATAATATAAACTCATGTAGAATCTTTTTATGTTTGCATATTTAGAAATCCAGAAAATAAAACAAAGAGAAACAAAAAAGTTGTAAATAAGTACAGTCGTACTTCCAATATCAGGATTTTGGAAAAATAAAATTGTTATTACATGCATAAAATCTTTTATGATTTTATTATAAAAGAAGAAAGTTAGTTTTTTCAGGTAAAATACCTATCATGATCTCGACGAGGCGGTTGGACGGTCCTAATATTTGTCTTGTCATTCAATTTGCCAATGTTATTGCCCTGCTGCTGTTGTTCATGTCCTACCTGAATACCTTGATCCATAGTTGGACTTTTCCTTGTCAACAAGGATGATGTAGGAGTAGTAGAACGAGAACCACCACTGATGAGATCTAATACACCTGTTATCGTGCAACATGAATGCGCCATATATAATTTACAGTTTTATTAACCTTAGGAGACAGTAGCCGACCAAAACTGCAAGCATTCCTAGCCCAACACGAAACTTTAGTATAAGAAAATAAAGACATACTTTTCATTCCCAACTTTTGAAATGAAAAACTGCTACGAAATTCTACAAGTTTCGCGTATACCTAATGTAAAAAAAATCAAATCTCTTGAGGATTTTTAAACAATTATTAAAACAATTGTTCATTATCACTGTTATTGCTATTTTGTTACATTATGATGTAAGCGTAAATGGAATAAAATTGAAAAACGCATGCAAATGCAAAAATATCATTTAACAATTTTAAAAAAGATTAAAAGAGATTAACGTAAAACCAAATTACATATAAAAAATTGTACAAATTAAAAAGTTTAATGAATACTTTTATTAAAAAGATTTTTCAAAATTTACAAAATGTGAAAATTTCAAAAATGTACACACTTTATTATACATAAGAGTATACAATAATATGTAAAATTTCAATGTTCAATTAAAATTATATATCATGAAATGCATATAGACATAAAAAGCATAAGCAAAGCGTGAAGATTGCAAGATATTAAAAATCGATAAGAGTGCAATAAAGATAGTAAAGATAGTAAAGATAGTAAATATAGTAAAGATTTTAATAGAGAATAATTGAAAATTTGTTGCTATAATGTTAGTTGCTAAATTAATGTTGCTATAAGTAATGTATTAAAAAAAAAAGATGTCAGAATACATTGTCATGTATTCTCGTATGCGTATGATTTATGCCATTTTTTAACAGCATGAAACTCAACAGAGAAAGGGCAGGCATTACCAAAACAGCAGCAGCAAGAAGCATGCCAGCAAGGCAAGGGATACTTCATAGCAAAAACAGTTACCATCTTCCAGAGATTGATCTTTTGGTAATGGGTCGATATTGGCCGTCGGCAGTGAGTTTGAAATAGAGATGGGTTCAGTAGAGCCCAAGCTCAACTCACTTGGCTGTTTATTCATAGCTCCGCGAGGATCTCTAGCTGCGGTTGGCATTCCCATTACCGGACCCATGGCACCTATACCCACATAGGGGGTTCCGTATTGACCACCCATCGGGGCCATCTGGCCCATCATCGGATGAGCATAACTGGGTTGCGGTTGATAGGATTGCTGACCCATAGATGGCTGTACTGTCATCTACAAACAATAATAATTAAATCAGCTAAAATCCGTCAATATTTAACATAATTATGATTATTACTTTAAAAATTACTTTGTAAAGGTAACTAGTTACAGTTATAGTTATACTCAAAAAGTAATAAATTACTTTTCAGTTAATTTTATGTAATATTTATGCATTGCTATTTTAAATACAAAAATCTTACATTACTAACATTATTAAATTATTTTACTCATTATACTAAACATTCGATTATATGCTGCATTATTTTGTATATAATAAATCAATTATTTTAAGAATTTAAAGCCACATATATTCAATAAATTAACTAAATTAATAATTAATAATAAATTAATATTTATACTTTAAATATTAAAATTATGAGATCAATGTGTTTCAATTAAAAAGTTCGTCAAATTTAAACTTCGTGATAAAATCATTGTAAACCAATAGTTCAGGATTTGTTTTAAAATCTTAACTTTAATGTTTATATAATATTCTCGAAAATGATTTATTATTTCTTTCTACTAAACACAAATTATATTGACGAACAAGCTTGAAATATGTAAAATAACTATGAAAGTAATTAAATTAATTACAAATTATAAAAAAATGTAACTCAGTTAAGTTATAGATAATGAAAAAAATAACTTTAACTGTAATTTTATTACAAACATATTACTTCCCCATCCTGAACATAATTACTTCACTTTTAGGCATTGTTGATTAAATTTAAAATGATTTACAATACAAGAATATAAAAATTTTATGGAATAATTACCTGCACGATTGCCGGATCGTTGGGAATAGAACTAACATTGTTAACAACTCTGATATCTTTGATGTCCGATCCGCGAAATAGGATGTACTCGTACACCTGGTTTTGTGGTGCTACAGGAAGTTGAGTTTCTCGATCCTCAGTACCAAAGGAGCGCACTACGAAAAGCAATAATTAATTTAGTTGTTTCAAACTGTTGCAATTAAGCTGTGTCCACAATGCTAGAAATCGCTCCGAGATCGCGAACGGAGAGAGAATTGGTTAATCGCATTGGTCAATTGGCTGAATTGTTCAAACGCGATTTGCCAATTCTTTCTCCGTTAGAGATTTGGGGAAATTAGAGAAGCATTGTTACAGCTTTTTGTTACATTAATATTTGAATGGGTCATCTATTAACTGGCAATATTCGAATACTTAAGTTGTACGGTCATTGAACCAGTCTCAATGACCCTACAAATAAAAACAACTTAATATAATATAATGTAATTAATATAATTATAATAAATATTATAATATAATATAATTATAATAAACATTATAACATAATTATAATAAATATAATAAATATAATTATATTTACATATTGTTAATATAATATAATTACATTTTTAAGTAAAGATAATATTTCAATCAGATCTGTATAAAAGTTAGATCTGAAAAATATAAATTAAGTTACAATTTTATTATTTTAATATTTTTCTCAAACGGTCATTTATTGATCATTATTATTAAACGACCTGTGCAGTAACCCTAGGTCTATTTCGTAAATAAAATAATATATTGGGATTCTACTTAAAAAATATTTGCGATAAAATTATCAGATATTTACAAGTATCTGATAAGTATTCAAATCTTCTACATTAACAATATTAATATTTATATTATTAATATTTATATCGTGTTAATTTATTGTATAAAATATCTTTATGCAATATCTATTTTCCTTCTGATTAGTTAATCTTTTACATTAATAATATTAATATTTATATTATTAATATTTATATCGTGTTAATTTATTGTATAAAATATCTTTATGCAATATCTATTTTCCTTCTGATTAGTTAATCTTTTACATTAATAATATTAATATTTATAATATTAATATTTATATCGTGTTAATTTATTGTACAAAATATCTTTATGCAATAACTATTTTCTTTCTGATTAGTTATTATCAATCGTGGAGAGAGGAATTATATTCATAAATTTCTTTTACGTGACTCCAATAGTAATATTCCAAGAATAATATTTGTCCCTTATATCTCTGAAACACTCGCCAAAGTCACTTGCCTTACTTGATAGGATCAAACGAAACAAGGGGAGCAAGGACATGTAAACATTCGGTAGAAGAGGCAAACATTCCACGCCAACGTTACACATACCAAACCCGAATTCAAAATTACAACCTCAGCATCAATAACGTATACTAGCCGTTCAAATTCTTGGAGAATATTCTCGAAGTATTATACGGCGAGCTGTGTTCGCAAAGATTCGCGTCATTTTTTAGAGCTGTCGGATTTACCGCCGTGCGTCGATAACCTAGCACTTCGGCGAAAATTTCAATGATTTAAGACGCGACTTTCGCCAGGAATTAATTTGCTCCGCTAACCGCGACATAACCGCATCACACGGATCAAGCGACCCGTGACTATTCCGACACTCGGCATTTTCGCCGAATGCACGAATCAAAACGCGCGCGATTGATGATTGATCGTCTCTCGGCGAAAGCGGAGTTCGACGACATCGCGGCCGAGACTCTTCTTCGACAAAACATTCGTTACGAAGGGGCTACAGGTCGCCGCGACCCCGGTTGTTTTACGGCGCGATACCGCTCGCGAATCGACGGGTGTCGGCAACTCTCTCGCGAAGACCCTCCATACGCGATTCGACGACGCGGTTGGCGCGGGGCCGGCGGGACCCCCTTTC
>QKQZ01036657.1:0-17288 GCA_003595255.1 Solenopsis fugax
GAAAAAAAGAGGAGAATTGCAGTTTACCATTAATGACTCCAAGTAATAATATATCGGAGGTCCGCCGCGGCCGGTACCTCCCGCTGCCGCGGCGGTCGACTTGAAAGGGCCGACCTAACAGCGGGATGTCGTCAGCCCGATGCGGTCTCAGACCTCAAAACCTTTACAATCTTACTGCGCGCGCGGCATGTGTACATACCCGTCGTCGATGACGCCCTGTTTGAAACACTGCTAGAGTATTGTTACCGGGGGATTCGTTATATTCCGTTCCTTTCGCTACTGCTCTCCTCGTCTCTCTCCTTCCCGTTGCCATCACCTCGTCGCGTCCGTTCGCGAAGCTAGCCCGAAGAACGGTTTCAGCAGATTCGAAAGGTCAACCACGGCGAATGCTGAGTCTCGATCAATGTTCGCATCTAAATTGAATGTCGATTCGGCGGGATTTGATTAGCGCAAGACATGCCAAATATCGTGCGCGTTTTCTCGTAATTTACTTTTACAGACTTTCCGGCGAGACCGAAATTGATATTTTTTTAATGAATATTTTGAACGAGTTTACTTTGATGGAGTGAAACTGTGTAAGTGATAGAAAGTAAGAAGTTCTCGTAATTAATCTCCTGTAACGTGAACTGACGATCTCTTATTCGCATAATTTCAAGTGTATTTAATTTTAGAAGAATTTTAATTCAAGAATTGATTGACATAATAATCAATTAAAATCTAATAAAATTTATAACGAATTAATCAATATATTAATATTTTAAAAACGCGCGAGAAACGCAATTTTTTTTAACATTTCTAAAATTTAACTTTCTGAAAATTACTTGAGTTCCACGCATATCTAATGCATTGATATAATATGCAAATATGTGTGACACTTTTACGCATTCAGCTTTTCGGAGATGTCAGATAATTATGGATAACAATAATGACGGAGAAACGTACATTGTTTGGATAAATTGTCGGGACTCTCGTAGGGAAACCAAGCGACGTCGAAAATTCCGCGGGGATGCCCAATCCGCCGATGCGGGATGACGCGATGTCGTGTCGTACCGCGTCGTGTCGACGTCACATAGCGTCGCGTCCGAGAAAGCACCCGTTTCCCAACATTCCGCCAGTCGAGTAATATCGATTCCGTCGAAATTGTCGGCGGCCTGGAGCTTGTAATCGTGGGCGGAGTTAATTGACGCGCGACACGCGAGACGTATCGCCCGCCATCGAGTTACGATTCAATTTGACGGNGGGATGCAATTGCAATCGTCGGGGCGACGATAACCAAAAAGTTCTCCCCTCCCCCCACCTTTGTTTCTCCCGCGCAAACTGCACGGGGCACGGACTGCAGCGAATAGCACCTGACGCTCGTGCAGTGCGGGGGCTAATGCTCTCTTCTCTATCCGTTTCTTATAATTTATTCGAGCATCGTAAATCAGCCAGGAGAGTGGAAGAGGGTCCGCGGAAGCAGGGGGCCCGACGCGACCGGGACGTGCAACAGGCACAGCGCATGTAAATGCACCGCCGCCGCGCTGTATGCACCCATGCAGCTTGTAAATACACACGCGAGTACCGTGCCGCGTCGCGCCTGCCCGTCCTCGGTGAATTGATAATGTAATTAGAGCGGCGAAAAAGGATTAGCTTGAATTAGAAATCCTGCCGTCTGGGCCTGGCCGGGAACGAGAGGAAACAGGTAGGATCGGGGTGGAGAGGAGAAGAGGATTGGGCGCGTAACCGAGGCGAGTCTCCACGGAGGACTTTGATTTATGCGTCCCGGGAGCGCCTCACGAAGTGCAGCAGCCGTTGCAGCCAAAGATGCATGGCCGAGCGAAAAGCCGAGCGAACTTGCGTCTCCATAATGTTACTTCCGATCGATGCGAGAGAAGGAAAAGGAGGATCGTATCTCTTGCTAATATCATCTGCTGTAAATTCGACTGCCGTAGTTTGGCAGAAGTACATGAAAAACGTTCCATTTCCTACCGTAAATCTAAAAGAAATTGTTTTACTTCAAATTCTGCTAAATAATTTAAATAATTTAAATTTTCGAAAAAATATCATACCTACGTGTTTAATTAGATAAATTTTACACATAAAAAAACGTGATTTTACTTCTCGCTGCGTTGAATCAACTTGTTGAGCAAAAGAAAATTAAATCGAGAGAAATTTATCAATAAAAAAAGAAATGTTAATTCTTCTCTTTTTCACGTGATTTCGAGTTTACATTAATTTGTCGGTTGGTAGACGCGAAAATACCTCGTTGCTGATGAATGATCAACGTATTCCGTTATTTATACACGCTCGCGCATTAAACGCGCGTGCGAAGTGTTCGTTACATCCCGCGAGATCGATCGTCTATTCGAGAGGACGATTCAATGACCATTGCGAATCCCGCGTGCTCTCTCGCGCGCCAACAGTCATTTCTCACGCGCACTATTTTTCGTCGTCGCGTTTTGCATGCCAAATAACGTTTCGTTCTCATACTCGTCCATTACGAAATCGCGATCAAAAGAGACCCGATTACACCGGGTGTCCGCATCGGCACAATTTTTCCCACGAGCGAATGCGGTTACGCGTATGATGAATTCTGGGTACGTGCAACATGAAAAAAGTATTGCAGCATGCGTGTAATACTTTCTTCACTTTTAAAAAATTCGCCTTTAACCCTGAATTAACTACTACGAAGATTGAGAATAATATTTTTAAATTTTAAAATTAAAATTGTAAAAAGTAATTACAAGTTTAAAATATTTAACAATTGGCGCAAATCTCTTAAGCAATTTATTTATAAGATATTATTCCATATTTTTTTTGCATAAATGCACATTTATATTTTAATGAATATTAAATGTCCATCTAATATAAGGCTTCAAATTAGGATTTTGTTAAAATAAAACCTACTGAACAATTAGTGAAAACTGTTTGCGCTATGCACTTATATTTTAAATTTTGTTTTATTCCATGAAACTTCGTAATATTTCAAATTTCGACGCAAGAAAAATCGAATTCACTTTTATATAAAAAAAAATATTTCGGTCATTTCAATGCAAACTTTTCTACTAAAGCTGACCGTTAATTCGGTACTTTATTCAAGTTTGTCAAAGTGTCCGACGAGCGATCGCGAAAAAAAATTAGATACGCGAGCAAACGAAACGACATCCTGCGAAACGTCATTTCTATCGCGCGGGTCATCGATCAGGCGCCGCCCGCGGACGCCGATAACCGATATCGACGCGCGGGCGTCAGCGTCCGCGAGCGACATTCATCCGCGCCGGATGCGCTTTTCCGTGATCCTCTACTTTTTTCCGTCTCCGGATCGGAATAACGATTTTTTGTAACGATGTCGTAACGCCGGAGCGGCGAGCTCGCGATAGTTACATCCTCGACGGGACACGAGAATGAATACCTCTGCGGACTAGTGTCTAGTACACGGCAAAATGTTCCCAATTTTTTTTTAATCGTAGCGAGATGCAATAATGTAATAATAAAAAAGGATAGGAGAGAGTGAGGTAAATCGGACCGTGTTCCAAATCGGACCTTTTTTGGGATGTTCAAATCGGACCTACATATACTCGTGTATGCCATAGGAGGAAACCTTTTCACGATTTATGTTTGTGTTTTTTTTTTTGGCTTTTTAGTGAAAAATAGGCCGCACTTATAAACAAAAAACGGACACAATAGAAATACAAGTGCTTCAGCTTGCTGTTCTCGATTTAAAAAATGGAAAATCATTAAGCCGACTAGATTTGGTCCAAGAAACATTAAATCAGTAAAATATCATGAGTCATCAGACTCAGATTAATTGAGTTTTTTTATTTCAATTCTAATACTATAAACTGTCAGTAATTTCTTTTTTGAATAAAATTTTCATGCTTGACCGCCAAATTACTCGTTTTTCAATTCTAACAAAAATACATAAAAAAATTCTATCTAAAAACCCATAAAAATAAGAATGTCCGATTTGTACCAGGGGGTGGTCTGATTTGGAATCAGTAGTTCCAAATCGGACCGGAAAAAAACGTTTTTACATTTTCCTTTATAGTTCAACACAGATGAGAGATACGTCAAAATAGTCTGAAGCAAAAATGAAGGGATTAAATTATTTTTCCAACGATACTTTCAGTTTTAGGATCGGACTTTATTTGTGTCTTATAGAGATCAAAAACTGCAACTAGGTCCGCAATTACCCCACTCTCCTCTATATAAAACTTGTACTATCGTTCTAATACTAAAAAAAAACTGCTGGAAATAATCGCTCTTTAGCAAATGTCGCTTCAGTTAAATTGCTGATAAATCCGCCGATAAATTGCTACCGAGACGAAGAGACGGAAATAAGAAACCATTGTTGGGGTACAGGTTATCACGATGACGTCACTTAGGGGTAGCACCGCGTAATCCGAGCCATTGCTTGGCCGGCCTATTTAGTGGCGATCGCGTTTCCCGTATGACCCATTCATAATATTTTCATTCCGCGGCAGTGTACGCGATCTCTGGCGATCCAATTACATCGACAGTATCACTGGTTCTTGTTGACCGATAATATCGTGCACAATATGCCGTGCATGTTTACACCGCATATGTGCGTGTTTGACAACTTCGATATTCGATAATAAACATAATAATTAATTAATACTTTTTAGAATACTATATTATTTTCGAGGCGGGCAAGTTTACTTGCGTCATACAGCATAAATTCTATAATATATACGAGAATGTTAATACGTACTCACTTCGTACGTAAATTAATATGTAATCTGCTTTCTACTGCATTGTTTTGTACTGTGATCTACGCGGTAGATTGATATAACCTGATTACTATTCGGAACACAAGCTGATTCGTATGACAAATCACGAGTTAGATGGACCGCATTGCTAATTCTAACTAATAAATATTTTGACATCAATGCATTATAGTGATAATATTAATAGTGAAATAACACAAAGAAATGATATATATCATTAATAATTAATTTTATTTGATTATTCTTGCGAAATTATTTTTCTCAAGTTTTATACGTTGTCCTTTTATTCGATGCAAACACAATTTATTTCTTTATTTTTTCATAATTAGATCGTTTGAAGAAGAAAATTATTGTATTTTGATCGATCTTTTATACATAATAGAATAAATATTATTTTGAACTTATTATTAAATGTAATTTTTAATACATTAAGCGTTATTACGTTATTTTGACGATAAAAAGGACTAAAAGAAGAAAACAATAAAATATGAGTGCCCATCCGGTATTCGCGCATTAAAGGCTAATTAAATGCTGCGTCGAAGTGTATTTTTATAGCGAATTCTGCTTGCAACATTTTCGCCCGCGACTAAAATTGGCTTCACCGAAATGTCGGTCACCGCCGTCGCCATCGTGCCCGCCGATAATTCCCGTGCTAATTACGTAACGCGCCAGACTACAAAAGCGCGGCCCCGATTACATTATAAATAATGGAATACGCTCATAATGCTGTTACACGACGCCGACGTGAATCGGCTCCGCCGGCGACGTATGGAAATGACGGGATTAATATGCGCTGGCGTATTCATAAAGTTCGCTAATTAACGTAGTCGCGAGAAGGCGAGAGGCCGTGATCTTTGCGCTGGAAACTGCATTTTGTCGGAGATAACACTGAACGACAACAGCCTACGTCTAGTCTGCGTAATAACGTGCACCTTTTTATCTTGCGTTAAACAAACAATTCGTGAACTACGTATAACTTTTATCGATTCTTTCGTGGAAGTGAAAACTTTTTATTCGAAGAAATTAGAATTTCGTTTTTTTTTTNTTTTTTTTTTTTTCTGTAGGATCGCGTTTCTGGAATATTTCTAAGTTATTTCAGCCTATTCTGAATCAAAGTACCGCATATCTCCCCAGAGAGATCTATCTTATAGATGAAAACCACTATATTGTGGAGAATTGGAAACGAAGTTGCAACATCGAGTTACAACATGATATTTCGTATGCTAAATCATTAATGGTCCCTGTTGTTGCTGAACTCACTCTGTGCGCCGTATCCCATCTCTATGCAAGAAAACACGTCGGTTGGTTGCGCGGTTGGGAAACAACGGGGAATCATTAATGATTCTCGCCGTAGAAGCGCGCTAGAAGAAAACGATTCTTCACCGCGGTGCTCGCCACGCGGCGCGGGCGCCACGCTCCCACTACTTCGCGCGGCTACTACTCGCGGTTCAATTATCGTCACTGGAAATCGCCGTGCTCGCGTTGGTAATGGACATCTGTCACGGCTGGGACACGCGTTATCGCGCGCTGCCGCCTACGAAAAAGCACCGCGGCGGAATAATTGATGACGCGCGCGCGCAACGGTAACGGCCGATCAAATATTCACGACGCCGACATCTCTTGATGTATATAATTTTCGTGCGAACGAGGCCGCGCGATGCGTCGCGACGCGTCATCCGAATTGAACGCGCCCGCGTACGTCCGGCAAGTCATTCCCTTGCATTCGCCGCTCCCGGTGTGATTTCGTGAATATTTCAGCCCGTAAATATTGAAACGCGACACTACGCCTCCGTGTAGGTGCACGTATGTGTAGCCTATCTCTCGCGCGTCTATCCCTGGGATAACGCGCCGGGTTCATTCGATACTTCCCGTTGAATCGAGCAATCGAGAGCGATTCTTTCATTACGTGAGTCCGCGACGTGCCCGAGTTCGTTACATTTAATTTTAAATCATAATGTTCATTTTTCACCAGATGACAAATAGATTCTGATTAACTAGAGGATTCGATTTTAAAATCGCGAAGAAAATGCATGAGAGTGCGGGAGGAAACTTTTTAAAAAATTTAGATAGGTTTGGTAAGTGGTAACACTACTGAAATTGGAGATATTAGACCGTTAATGTAATACATACCATTGAAATAGAACGCCTTCTACGGTCAAGCTAGATCTTAGTGCTTAATAAATTTTACTTGTGTGATTTTTATATACCTTTTTACTTCTGAAATTATTAAAATAAATGTTCCAAATGTGATCATTAAATATTTCAAATTATGATTAAATTTTAATACTACAAATTAAATTTTAATAGAGCAAAGAAGCATTTGAGATTAATAAGTTTTTGTATAAGTAGTTTTGTAGTGTCTGAATATAGTACATATACTGAGACGGTTAATATAAAAAATTTCCACGGATTTTTGTAATATTTGAAAGAGTGCTAATGCTTGAAATAAGACCTGTTAGTATTTGAATGCAGTATTTTACATATACATATATTTAAATATCGAATTTAAATTTCAAATTTTTATATGTACTTATAAAAATTCAAACTAGTTTATTTTTCGTTATACATTCCTTTTCTGTAAGAGATAGTTTACATAAAATACATTTAAGTTTTCATTTTACAAATTCAGAATTCTGATTACTTTGTTCACACCGATTAAAAAAAAGTTTCTTCAATGCTCGATATAAAAATATAAAAATATCAAAGTCAATATATTAAATCTTCCGCATGAAGTTTCCTGCATGATCGGCGTTCACTGTGTTGCTCTGCACAACCGAGACACGGGTCAAAGACCATCGTGCTAATAAACGTAGCACGTGTTTCCACGGCGCCAACTCATAAAGTCGGCCAGCTCGATGGCGCGCGACGCGAGTTAATTAAAGAACGAGCGCATTTTTCCACCTCCGTTCCGTCCCATTCTGTTGTGTCGCATCCTTCGGACGCTTCGGCATCGCGGCGTCGTCACGAGAAATTCGATGTGACCGGAGACTACCTGCTATACTTTCTATGTACCCTGCGATGAAAATTGAAAAACGAGTGAGACAGGGATTAAAATTCTTTAAAGTCCAAAGTTACGTTTTAACATTGAAAAACGTTAGATGAAGTTGGAGAGAAAATAGAAATACAGAAAGTATCGACGATGAAAAATACAAGTCTTGTAACTGAACTGATATCGAGTGAACGAAGATTAAATATTAAAAAATAAGTGTAACAAGAATAGCATATGTCAATCCATGATAGTATAAGTACTTTAAGATAAAAAATTTTTCGAGTAATTGTAATTGAAAAAAATAGAGACTGTACATTCGCGTTGCAGCAATTTTCTTTTAAAGGTAATTTAAATTCGTTTGATGGGTTTTGTCGCAGGTATTATGTCATTTTTGATTTATCATGTTCCGTACCACGTAACTATTGAATCGTTTTTCTATACGTGTATCGAAACATTATGTGGATATACGAATCGCGTAAAAGATTTAAATAAATGAAAAATTTATTAATTCAATTCGTGAAAAGATTCGTGACGTTCACATTGATTTTTGATATTTTGGTAATCATTTTTATTGCATTGTCTTTGACACATAAATAACAAAACACGTCTATAAAATTTTTTAAATCTTTCAATTTTGTAATTCTTGAATTTTAAATATTTTCCACAATTTTTATATTTTAAATAAATAACATTTTAAATCTTATGCTGAAATGATTTAAAAGGTTAAAAATTTTAGTTTGAAAAATTTAGAAGTTTGAAAATTTTGATATTTTTTTTTAAATAGAACGTTTATAATTCTTGTATGATTTTAATATTCAAAAACTGCATATGTGAAATTCAATGTTTTCTGTCTTTTTAAAAATTTTTTCCTCTAATTATAAAATCTATGTTGAAATTTTGTTCTCGCGAAATTAAATTAGAAATTCCATCTGAAATCTTTGGTTTACCTCTTGAAATCCTTCAGGATACGCGATTGAGTTCTGCGGAATATACCAGCACTGTCTTACAGTGCATGCAGAGAAAATAGATTCCTTGGGATATGAATATAATTTTGTTATTTGTTTTGTTTTTATCTTGTTTATAGTAGTACATAATTTTTTATATTTTAAATCTTTTGATCGAATTGTTTTCATATGCATCTTTGTTTAGTCAATATTTTAAGAAGATAATAGAAAATAATTATTTAAAATATAAATTCATAGTTTTATTTCTTTTTACAATTTTACAGTTATTTGTTACAAGAACTCGTCTCATTATCAGTACAATTAGACTTTAATTTCTTAAGACTTGTGGAAATTCTATTTATATCTTATTTTAGACATCAAAATAAGAAATAACTTTTTATATATTGGATTACTCTACAATCTTAATTCATTGTGGTGTGACGTTGCTCCTAACATTACAACCTAGTCCCATTTTACAGTAGTTAACATAATAGAGGCCGTAAGTAATTTTTGATGCCTCGAGGCATCCTCCATAAGGACAATGTTGACCGGATAGGGAGGTTGAGGAGGTCTGGATCGCGTTTCTCATATATCCATGTTGGACTCACGGGTGTCCGTTGCGAAAGCACGAAAACGAAACAGGAGAAGAGGCGCAGGTGCTCGGAGAGCTGCCCTGTAATTAGGCTAGGGACGCCGAATCCGTCTGTTTCGCATCAGGACGGTAGCCCGGCACCTTAAAGGAAACGTGTCAAACATGCTCGAGGCGTTGCTTGTGGATGATTCTTAGAAGAATCTAGCAAGCGCGAGATGCAAAGGTACTATAATCTGTCAAATTGATCTTACCTATTTTGAATCTGTCTCGATATGAGAGTGGCACCGACGGCTTCTTACCTGAAACAGAATAATAAATAGATATTAATTGTGTTTCTTTCAATGAAAGTCGCGCGTTATGCACAGCTTTAACTCTTGTGCTAGCCCAAAAATATTTATTTTGCAATCGGTTTTATTAATATACGTTACTATATTTTCATGCTTATTTATAATATTTATACATGTAAATTTTTATTGCTCTTTTCTTTCGGTATATAATAACACTTCTTATCGTTGTATCTTGGAAGTGACTATAATTCCAAGGCATAGTAAACTCGTCCTCTGTTCTTTAGCCTTCGTCTTTTCTCTCTATTAATTTTTAAAGACCGTCTCGAAGTATTTCAACATCTCCAGAGCAGTTACCGCGGTCACATAAAAGAAACGAGGGTGACTAATGATTTAATTAATTGCGATTTAGAGTCTGCTTTATCGTGCGCTTTAATTTCTATGCGGGATACGCAACTTCTTGCGCAGCGGAAGGTAAGGGGACGATTTCATCCCCCGAGAGAGCACCCGAGAACAAACGTGCCGTAATCCGACCAGGGAGACACCGTTTCGGCACTCTCTCGTGTAATCTTAAAGCGGCAACAAACCGCGCGAGCAGATCCGTAAGTTTGAAGAAGATTAAGATCTCAAGGCGCGTCACGAGGGCGCCGCGTCTGAAAGAGGTGCTTTGCATTATTTCAAGAAGTCTTAGAAGCAAGAGGGTGGCTTGGGAGAAAAAGAAGACAAAAATATTGAGAATCCAAGCAAAAGATTTAATTATAGAATCGAATTTAAGTTTCCCCATCCAAGCGACTATTGTTATTTTTCACTTTTTATTTATGCGTATTAATGAGGCCAACGTGAAATATATTCTATATTAAATTAGTAAATTAGTAAATCGATCAAGTCGTGTATTCCATTCTTTTTCCGATGAACAATCATAAAAATTGATAAATCTTATAAAGATCAAATTAAAATTAAAACCATTTAATAATTCGCAACATGAACAATGCTCGATTAAATTAAATAGATAACGTTAACGACTTTCACAAGAAATTTACAAAAGATTCATTATAAAATTTTCAAATTTTATCTCGATATTCAAAATTCCTTTCTATATAGGAAAGTTAGCTGTACTTTATTTGGTTTTATATGTAGCATTAATTCAATATGCCATAAAACTTATTTGCGATTTTATTAGCAAATATTTACCATAACTAAAAAACCGAGAGAAACTTTCCTTATATTTTATATATTTATTTAGAATAGCGAATAAATCTGTGAAATTAGTAACAGGCGTCGATCGTAAGCGAACGGCTTTCACATTCACTTTTTCGCGAAGGGCCGTTACGGCCGCTGTGGGAGTGCACTGCGAATAAGGGCTACATTGCGGCGTCTTCTTTTAAACATTCAGGACTGCACCTTCGGTAGCGATTCTACGGACAGGCGTTAACCGTTGGAATTGGAATCGCCCCCTGTATCAAGCTATCCACCTCCATCTGTTCTGCCCGAAGAAATTAGGAGCCGCGGTCGTATCCATGGAATCGAGCGCGTTTCTCTCGAATCGGGAATTTCTCCCGGGCGAATCGACGTTTATCGCGCGCGAGTTCTCCAAGTGGTTTCTAGACCTTGAACGAACACGAATAGATCTGACTGCAGCTGCATTTTTTAGAAAAAGATATCAATGCATTTCATATTAGATATTTTTCTCTTTATCTCTCTGAATTATAATATTTAATCTAAATATATTATAAAAGATTGCTGAAGACATGATCGAAATAAGAATAGAATAGTTTCGAAATTTTGTATGCATGTGATGTTATTGTATCACATATTGCTTGCATTGTAAAGCGGAGCAAGAATTACATCTGCATATATAATTTTTATGCAAGTGGTAATAATCTATGGCAAATTTATGGCAAAACAGTGGCAAGTAAGAATAGAGAAGTTTATAAAATTTTCGAGTAGTGTTATATTATTTTGCAAAAAATAAATTAAAATTTTTCTAAATTGTGACAGCTAGCATATTAATCTTCCAAAATCTTTGAATGTTAAATCATTCGAGAATTAATATATATGTAAATTATTGTTGAAATAAAATTGCTGTCGAAAGACTTTTTTTTAATAGTATTAGGATTACGATTACGCTCAACCGATTTCGATTTGAATCCACGTCCGTTTACATCGAAAGACCTTTGAATGAGTCTTTGGGAAATCGTTTCCGAGTGCTGCTTGGCGATTCTTGGGAGGCTTCGCTACTTTTGGAGAGAGTTTGCGCTTTCATGGCTCGGCCAGATAGCATCGATCGAAACTCGACTTGAAAGTCAACGGCAACGTCGCCAAGAATATCACTAAAGATTCGATGAACGTTCAATGTACGTTTTACTAAATATTCTAAAAGTACTTCAGAAACGGGAGCGACTCGCTATTTTTAAATGAGAATAATATATAAAAGATGCATTCGGGTCTTCCGCATTTATTAATTTTTACCTTGGCAATATTCTCATCACAAAATAAAATTTAATTGATGAAATGAAGCCACATTCTACGATGTACTGACCTCAGAAGCGATCTCTAAATTATCAAGAATCCTTAAATCATCAATAGGATTGAACGCCATCGTTAAATGTATTTCTAAAAGTATCTTTTTTAAACGTAGGAATTTTTTATTTTGACTTACATATTGGTTTTCAAGTATATGTAATTTGTGACTATAAATTGCAATATATAACCATACAAGTTTATTACATCGCAATGATGAGAGTCAAAGTTCGGAAAATAGTTAAGGCCGTTTGTTCATTTGTAATACATGTGTTGCAGTATTGAGTTTGCAATTCGGACAGCAATTTCCTGTAGGAAATGCTCATCCATCGAACAAATTTTCGTTTGATTGGGAATCTTTATGGATTCACTAAAGATGTCATCGCGAGATTGAATGTAAATTTGTCTCGTAGAGACGTATATCCGAATGGATATTTATACAGGATGTTTCAGAATGTCAATGTCAATTTCTAATCTTTTCTGAATATATGCACATAAATTTGTGTGATTATTTTTTTATTCTCATGAACATATATGGAGTGTAAATGAATAAGTGTCAAATATTCTAGAGACATATTGTTTAACAGTGGAATGTTTTAAAAACGAAGCAATTGATTTTATGTTAAAATATGCCAAAATAAAGTATAAAATTTCGCAAACTATTGATTTTTTAATAATTTTAGTACGCTCTACTTTTATATGTATGTAGAATAACTAGAATCATATTATGTAAAAAAAAATTATACAATTTTATTTAACAAGAATAGAACCTTTACATAATCATGAAAAATCGATTCCTTCGAATATTAAGATTTTATCATTATTTATTCTCCTTCAAACTATACAATTTTTGTTTAAAACATTTTTTATCAATTGCATTGTTCTCAAGATCTTCCGCTCTTTTACAATAAAATTCTTCCTATTTCAGAAACTTAAACATTTCTAGATCGACCATTACATTTTTTTTACTGTTTGATCGATGGAAATACATCCGTAGAATATTTGACATTTATTCATTAACACCTTATATATCACTTGCGTCATTATTAATACTGTGAACTGACTTCAAACGTAGTTTGAATGAAAAGTTTTGGATTTATTTAGGTGTTTCTCAACTGTTAACATTTAATTACTTCTTCGTCCCTTCGTCATTGCCTTCAGTATCTACTTTTATCTAAACATTTGGTCTTTTCCCACTTAAATGTGTTTCCAATTTATTTATGTTACATTCGCATTCAAAAGTTTGGAAGATGGGCGTTAGCTGTGCACCATCCTGTACAAGTTTCCCAGGTATTCGAAGCGAATGGGCGAGGTAAAGCGGCATCGACCCGCGGAACACGCTATATAGCGTTACACCCGCGCCATTGTGCTGGATTTAGTGTCGTGCGAGTGTCAGAGATGCTGCACTCGAGAGCGTGGAGGGCAGACGACAGAACGAATGGGGAATAGGTGGGAGAGGGATGGTGGTGGTGACAATGCGATCTCGAGTCCGATACGGAATTGCTGGCGGCTTCGGGCGGCACTCGCGAAATGAGCATAAGATTCTTCGGTTATTTCGTCGGACGCCGATATTCCTGTACCTCGAATTGAGCGTTCCAAATATCTTTCCGGTTTCTTTTCGCCCTCTCGCTTCTCTCGCCTGCGTTTCGACTGTACCTCTTGACCCGCGACTCGGCCCTCGTCGTATTTCTCACATTACTTTTCGGGGTCTCCACCTCCTTCACCTCTACGTTCTCCTCCTCCCCTTTTGCTTTCCCCTTCTGCTCCTTTTCTTCTTTCTCGTCCTGGCTCGTTCATTCCAAACGCTTCTACACTCGCGCGAAATCGCGTTTAAGTTATTTGGCTTCCTTACTCGGCGAGGATTTACCGTGCGGAACTCTTGCTGCATCGCGCAGAGGGTGCCGGTCGACTTAAGGGAAGTCGGTCGGTAACCTCGCGGCAGGAGAGTGCCGCTTAATTTCGTTTGATATTATATTTAATAGGAATATACTGGATGGTTCACTAGAAACTGCATCTGATATCTCGTTTAAATAGAACCTACGAGAAGTATTTAGTACAAAATTTCAACGGCTTCGAGTAGTGAATACGATGTCATAAAAGGCCTTTTGCGTTTCCGGTTAGCAGAGTTATGTATCATCGATAACTTTTTAATGTTCCATATTTTTCTTCATAAAAGTAAAGATATAGGAATAAAAGTCGCACACAAATATTTTAAGAGATACACATACATTAAATTTGTAGATTTGTAGTAACAATGATGTGTAATAATTTTTAATTAAGTTAAATTACTCATGATTCATTTAAATTTTACGCACATTATTTATTCTGAGCCATGTGTGCACGACTTAAGATTTTAATAAATTTTTATAAAGTGCATGCAATGTATTAATTCATAGCAATAAAGAAACGAAGATAGTAGTTCAGTTTGCAGCAGCATAACATAAAAAACAAATGATAAGTACGCAGGAGATAAACCTAAGATAGAATCTCACTATCTCTTTTCTCATCGTCTCGAGGTCCGCTCGAAGAGACTGATAAGAGACCAGCAGGTCCGATTGATTCTCTCCGCTTCAAATAGATCGCGATCCTGCGGGACAGATTAGCCGACGATTACAATTTAATCCGGCAGATTGGAGCTCCGTCGAGCCTCTGCTATGCCGCATGAATATTTGTGACTACATGTCTCTCCGGTGCATCATGTGATCAGGATTATCGCCGATGATAACATCATGATGACTCGGATCCGAGATAGATGAAGCATCATGTCACGCTTTCATAAAAATGTTTCCATGTTACACGATGTAAAGGTGTAAATTCAAAGTGATCAAATATTATATTGCTTCTCGTCAAATAATATGTTCTTATTTTTAGATATGTATTCTTTAAAATTACACAAATTGGTTGGAATTATAGTTGAATAATAAATTTTTAATACTGTAGAAAAAATGGTTTTAAAAATCTTAGATGAGCAGTTTATCTTGGAAACTCCCTTTGAGTTATTATTATTAATTTATTTTAATAAGATTATAAGAATCTCAGGAAACCATCAGAAATACATACATGCTGACAAAAGTAAAGTGTAGAACTGAATTTTGAAATTAATCTTCAGGAAAAATGTTATTTAAAAATTTTGTTTGTAATCATTACACAATTAAAATCTTAAACATTTTAGATACATCTTGAGAGATAGTTAAAGTTTTACTTATACTAATAATTGATATTTTACTTAAATCACTTGACTGATACGATTTAATCATCAAATCGCGATTTTACGCAATGTTAAAAAGCTAGAAAACACGAAAAGTAAGATTTCGATTTATCGTGATAGATTGACCATATTACATCTTTGCATGGATGATTTCGCCGCATCACGCTGAAGGATCGCGACGTCTTTAATAGAAATGAGTTCATTTTATTTGTTCCATCCACACGGCTATCGGCGACAAATATCAAACATCGTTGAGCATGCGGTTGAAACCCGCACGGCTCGCAAAAAGCGCGACGGACGACGACGCCTTTCCATTATAATTACACATCAAGCGGTTGACGCTTTCGATTACAGTCGCTGTGATTATTTTTATAAAATTTATTTTATTGTGAAACGAATTAGAACACATGCAATATAAAATCGAAAAGGTCCAGAATAATCAATGTACGTACAGAATATTTAAAAAAATACATTTTTGAACATATTTTATCTTTAAAAAGAATTTTTTTTCGACGATATCTTTTAAAAATATTACGAGAAGTTATAATTCTTGAATAAATAATTAAAAAACTCATGATTCGTGAACTTATGAAGTGGGAGAATCAACAATGAGATATTAAATTTAAAATATTTTTCTCAAAAAGCGATCCATCTCTCTCTTGATTTTACTATGCTTTAACTTTATTACATTATAAATGACAATTCGCATCAATTCTGATTAATATGCTAATATACGATCTAGCATATAATATAAAAATCGATGGAACCAATAAAATATGACAACGATAAAGCTACGATTGCAAGACAAATTCGTACTCGTTAAGAGACTGCATCGATCATCCATCCATCTTCACACATGCATATAGTTTATCCCGAGAACGGAACACACTTTTACGGCCAAGCTACTAAATTTTTTCCTTCTGTAGATTTTCTCCATCTTCTCGTTTCGTTTTTTCCACGTCGCTTGAAACTCTTGAAAGGGATTAAAAAAGTGCCGCTGCGTGCTTCTAATATGCGACGCTCTCGTAAAAGAAGACGGCAGCATACGTTATACCCTTTGATGGGATAATCCCTCGGTCCTATTTATTCTTTCTCTCGTCTTTCTGGAGAGATCGTTTAGGAAAGTCGCTTCTGGTACGATGGATGGGGTGATCGATGGGCCCCCCGACAATATATGATAATGATAAGATGAGAATCGACATAGACATTACTCTACGACGATGATGAAGATTAGAGTGTCCTAGATTAGATTTACGAGAGATAAAAAGCGCAAGAGATATTTGCGAGGTGTGAATAGATAAAGATAAAAATGAAAAAAGGGTTAAGAAATATAAAAGGATTTTGAAGATAAAAATAAATAAAGCTAGAAAAATATAAAGGAAATAAGAGCTCGGAGAAAAGATATTAAAAAGAAAATAACGAAGAATAGGTCAAATTTGATAAATACTGAAAGTAAAGCAGCTACAGAATAAATTTAAACGGGAAGATAAAAAATAAAGTACGATATATAACATTACGAAAAAAACGTGAAGCTATTAAGATTAGACTCAAATGCTTATAGAAATAAAATAATAGAGAAAAAGATAAGCGAAAAAAAAACGGCTAGAAAAAAATTGCAGAGTAAAAGAGAGAGTGAAAGAGAATCCGCCGAGTTTAGAAGAGATATATGAAAATACGAGGTGTGTGGGGGAAAAAAAGAAAAACCATGGAAAAAAAGACAAATTTAAATAAGAAGAAAAGAAAGCGGGAAGAGGAGCGGAAATCCCAACGCAATCAAAAAGTCTGACAATGGCGCGCGCGGAAAAAGTTTTTCGCCTTACAGGAGCGCCGCGGAGAAATCCGGTAGACGGGGGGGAGAGTGCAAGAAGGCAGAAGCATAAGAGGAAGAAGGCGTACGAGGAAGGAAGACTCGGAGGAGAAGATCGAGGTAGGAGTGGAAAAGAAGGCCTGAAACTGCTAGCCGATATTTCATCCGGGGAACAAGCCAGATAACAGCGGGCACGCCCTCCCTTTACGTACAACCC
>QKQZ01036671.1:0-13623 GCA_003595255.1 Solenopsis fugax
ATTTTAACTTTTTTGTAATTAAATTCACTTGAGAAATCCATGTGATTTTTGTAATCATTTTTCAATTTCCTTTGCGCACCGTTAACCGCGCTTGACTCGTACCTGCCGTTACTTACCTTTATGTTTGATATTTTTATTTTATGTAATTATTATATTCCATTTGCTTATTTTATGCTAATTCTGTATTATATTTTTGAATCAGTTTGAATTTCTCTCTTATCTTCTTGGAATTGAAATACTGTTCAATTGTGCATCTCTTTTGTTTAATTTTCCTCTGTTTCCGTTAATTATTGTATACTTATAATGCTCAGATATGGCTTCTCAAATCAATCCTTCAGTTGCTATCCCGCCTATTGCATGCACTTGGTATTAATTAATTCTATGGTCTTCATTTTACTACTGTTTTGTAACCACCACACTCAGTAAAGTTATTATTATTATTAAAATTATGACAAAATAAACGGATTAAATAAACAAGTTAACTTATATACCGTCATGAAACTAATTGTCTGTAAATATAAGATGTTGGGGGTCTATTTTATACTTTAAATCAAAAGCATACTTTCGATAGCAATGCACCACTGGCAAGAGTTTTCTTCTAATCGTGCTTTCCCTAAGATCTAATAATATTTATGACATTTAGTGTAAATTTGTAGTATAAAATAAACTTTCATTATTTGTATCCGGAGACTAACAATAAGTTAAATGTTATCACGTTAAAATTGGATAATCCAAAATTTAACGCCTGAGTTATACGATCTTGCGCGCAGAGATGGAATCGGAGTATCGTTGAGATGCAACGAATCCATTCCTACCGGTTTGTACTGTGCTAGGCTTTCTTTTCGACCATGCTGCCTCGTTACATTTACCTGGTTTACACTCGAACGCTCACGTTCAGTTAGTTTCGCATACGTTTAACTTCGCAGCCCTTAACTATCACACTGTAGCTTTCATGTGGTTTACTTGACACTTTGAGTATTCTTTCAGCTCTAAATTTTAATCTTAATTAAGAAATAAATCTTTCATAAGATTATTTAACGTTTCATATATTTGTAACTTGTAAATTAAAATAATTTAAGTAATAATAATTAAAATAATTAAAAAGAAAAAATATAATACAGAAATATAAATGCGATCTACCTTGAATTTTTAAAATTTGAAAATATAATTTACAATTAATTACTAAACATTATTTTAATTTATGTTAATTTATATAAGCTCTGCGTTTTGAGAGTCAATGTATCATTTTCTTACAGCATTATAATTCCTTGGTTTTGATTTAAATATTCCTTAATTTGCACATTTTATATAATGCTAATAGCAAATTTCTCTCGTAATAGCGGCTTTCGGTTATATCTTAATATTGTTTTCCGTGATGTCAAGCTTTCTTATTTCTGCTCGAATTCCGGAACGTTTCGAGCGCATTCCTTATTGAATTACTGTCGTCGACCTTTCACACAGAATAGAAACGTTTCCGTCATAAAGTCATAAACACGATACAGTTATTAATATGACCGCTTCATCAACGACTTTGAATTTGAGATATTTGATCTATGCGTTTGCCTTCGTTTTAACTACAAATTTCTTCACAGGTTGCAAAGCGAAAGTGAATGTAAATCACATAAATATCAAATAAATATAAAAGTAATTATATTTAATTTGTACATAGTTTTATGTAATATTTTGATGAAATGTAAATGTCATAAAGTCAAATAGAATTTTGTTATGTATTTATACAATTTATCTACGGACAAAATAAATGTACGTTTATTATAAACGCACAATCCTATAAGCGTTATAATATTATTTAATATTAAATAATATTTCTGAAATATTATTTAACATTAATAAAATGTGGTTACATGTCCATTCTCCTGATAATATTATATGAATATTATATGAGAAGTAAATAATATTATTTACTTTAATATTTTAAATTATAGGGAATACTATAACTTTTAAATGTAATCATTATAAAATTTATGAATATTTTATGCATAATAATTCACATTAATTTTTGAACAAAAATAATATTTGTAGAACATTTTTATAATATTCCATGGACGTTAAAAGACTATANTATAATATTCCATGGACGTTAAAAGACTATACTACGAATATTGTATAAAGTGGACGTATAACATTAATACAATATTTCTGTAAAATAAAAAAATATATTCTCGGTATTAATATTAATTTAATTTTTAATAATATTCGTACAATATTTTAGGAATATTGTAGCGCTTATAAGGAATTAACATAACGCTCCTTTGATTACATTTTAATGAAGTTTGGTAAGAACTATTTTTCCTTTCACGGAGATATATTTGTTTATAGGTCATAAACGTAAAAAAATTGAGAATGGTAAACTTTCATACTGCGATCCTTCCACACATTTTTCGTGCTTCTTACTCATTTTCTACTTTCAAGTTCCCGCTTGCCATCGAATTCTTACGTCCCAAAGTGCATTCCACATCGAATTACTCTCGAGACTACGTCGTATCGTGTTTCCATCATGTGCTTCGCGGCTTTCCTTCTTTACGCGTTCCACCACACTTACGTTTATCTCCTTTGTACGGCTCTCGAGAGCCTTGCGCTCCTTTTTTCCTCTTCGCGCTCTTTTTCACCGTTCCCGTCTTCGGCATGTTGTTTTCCAGCCTCGTTACACGACTGGCTATTATTGCGGTCTTTACAATCAGTCGAGGATTAAAATTAAAGATTTAGAAGTTAACGAGACGCACAAGGTGCGTTAAGAGGTAAAATAAAATAGATGACAGCCTTGTTATTACAAGTAGCGTCACTGCACGAATAGCATAACAATCACCAGTAACTGATTGCTTAAGAAAAATATTAAAATAACAAAACTTCAAAATAATAAATTACAAATTAATTGATATTTTTTAAAACTGATTTTCATATAGATTTGATTAAAATATTATTTTTTACTTAAAAATATGTAATTATTTTGGCTTATTTTTATTTCTTCATTGTGGTGACATTTATTGACAAATGTAATTGTTTCAAATAATAAATAATATTTTTAAACAATACGATATCCTAACAAGACCGAGAAGTGTAACAATACATTTAAATAACGAGAAGATTTTACCGGTCGAAAGCGAATCTTTGTGTTCTCAATAATTTTCTAATTTACAAATATTTATAAGATTCCCCCAACTGCGCGCCACATACTTACCGGATTTAAAACACAACTTTTTAAGAAGAACCACAGAAATGTAATATAAAAATTAAATTGATACTCAATTTAATTTTTTATGCTTACAAGCATAATTTTCTACTATACCCTTTTATCTCGAAAAATAATTTTGAAACAATTTTTTTAATATTTAGAAAATATTTTTAGAAACTTTAAAAAAATAAATTAAGTCCGTCTTTATTTTATTTAAAAAATGTTTATTTTAATGAAAGGCTAACTTTTAACGTTTGAAAAACATTTATTTCGACATTTGAAAAAAATATATCCTTTAATATCAAATAAATGATTTTAAAATGCATTAAGTGATTTAAAATGTTTCAAACATGTCATATTAAGGGACACATTTTTTTCAAGTGTTGAAATAAACGTTCTCCAAACATAAAAAATGATCATTTTATTAAAACAAACGTTTTATTAATGAAATAAAGGGGATTTAACCCATTATTTATAACGTTTTTAAAAATAAATTAAAATATTAAATATAGCTTTTAAAAATATTTTGAAAACATTGTTTGCTACGTGGAGTATGTTTCTACCTTTTTCGGATAAACAAGTCATTATTTTAGAAATATTGCTATTTATATCGCACTTAGATGAACAAATAGGCTGTCAATAGCAAGTATTGAAATATCTTCAACTAAATGCGTTTGCATTTTAATCTGTTTATCTTACAGAACTTGTAGAATGTAGGTCTGCAAGAGATGACACAGTTACTGTTGTACGGTGGTAGGAATCAAGCGAAAGCTTATATTCACTCGATGCGTAAAGCTAAAACACGATTTTCAATCGTGTGCGTTTCTTCTTACCGGTTGTAAATAATTTTTTTGTTGCCGAGATTCAGCGCTAGCTTGTTAGACTTTCTAGGACTGCAGCGACTGCATATCTAACTCAGTGGAAATCAAAGTCATGCAAAGGTATTCCTCATGCGTACACGTGGCATTCCCATCACATATTATTTAAATATTAACGTGTTTACATGCCAATTTCTGAAGCTAATGTTAATTTTTTCTTCAAAGAACATTACTATATTATTTATAATTAAATATTTTAAGAAAAGCTTCTATTAAATTTCAATGAGAATGAAGAGAAAGTCTCCTTAACATTATTTCAGACTTGTAAAATTTTGTTGCCTATTTAATTTAACAGAATTTAATAATAATATTCAATAACTTGATAATTATATTATTATTAGAGGAAAGTCGCCAATACTGCTCTACTTCTCCTAAAGCGACATTCTCGTATATTTATATAGTTTCTCAGAATCTAAACATTATATTAGTATTAGTATTAATAAAAACATTTGCTTGGATAATTAAAGTAATAAAAACCATAGATCATTCATGACTTTTTTCTATATGAAATTTGTTATAAACAAATTCTTAAAAAACGAAAGTATAATTTGCACGATTTTCTCTTGCAAATTGCACATTTGAAAAAACAATGAGTATATTATTAATAATATTAGACCATTTTATATGTTTGTAATTTCCTAAAACTATTTTGTTTATACTTATCTCTTTTAAATATTTTTTTCGTAATGCAATTTGAAACATAAAATCGCTGTGCAGCGTAAAGAGGATCACCTCTCTGCGAGCATGGACAATAACTACGAAATCTTCAATACAATGTTGACAGATGTTTCATGAGTATCTTCATATTTTTTTAAATATCTTAAAGTAGAAGCAAAGAATGCGACAAATCCATCAATAAGATGTCAAAAAAGTTTATAAAGTAGAAGGGTTTGATTCTAGCCTTTTAATTTTACAAACTTTTTAATATATAAAAACATATCTTATTACTTAGAGTTTTATTACTCAGTTTATCAATTTATTTCATAGTTAACTTCTTTTCTACGAAGCCGTGTTTGAATTCTGTTATTATTGCTGAGGGTGCCAGTTTTGGAACCCAATTTTTCAAACGCTCTTTTTGGATTATGTTGCATAAATATTAATTATTATAAAATGTGAAATAGTTGTAAAAACTTTTATACCATCTGATAAAAAACACTCTAGTTTTTTAATGTTTTATTTTTAGTTTTTGTTTAAGAAATACTATCTAGAAACAAAATGGGGTGCCACTATTATATTGGCGACTTTCCTCTTATTAAATCAGACATTGTCTTTTAGCGTTTGAAAGCAACCAGCAGTTTTGCACGACGCACCAGATAAGAGGAACATTTTTCTAATTTTTTTATGAATGTTTAGGAGAGAAGGACATAATTACGCTACTGCATTATGTATTCTTCCTTACGTAGGATTCTCTGCCCTCGCTCCGCATTTTATGATCCATGTAAACATGCAAATCATAAAATTTTATGCAGATTTGCCAACATCCTTATATATATAATACATAATATTCTTTACGGTGTTTTATCCACACCAACGCATCGTTTTGCATCTACGAAAACGTAATTGTAAAAAAAAATAATCTTGCTTGTCGGTGACGGTAATATCAGGGTCTGATCGCGGAGAACGGCGAAGGTCTGCGACAATTAAATGTAAATCGCCGCCTGATTTGTCAGGATGACAGAACAGCGAGCCGTCCATAGTGTTTTACAATCGCGCCGAGCAATAATTCTCGTCGCGTCAGGTCGATTATGAAAACTTGAAAGGCGAGGCTCTCCCCGCCGCGCCGTTACGTTGCACGTATATATCCGATGCATTAACGGTAATTTGCGTGCTGCACGCTGATGTAATAATTACTAAAGGTGCCGTACAAGAGAGGTGTACCCTAATGATACGCTTCTTCTTCTACTTGCCGCGACCTTAGGACGCTCACCTTCGATCTTCATTCGGCGTGCAATGACGTGCGATTTTATGGCTATGACTAATTATCTTTCTTCATATATTACACACATATATATTTTTTTATTAGCGTTAATATATTTGTATTTGTAAAATAATATTGAGGTTATCTTATATATTTTGTAAATTTATATTTTAGCTCCATAGAGCTTCATAAAGTTCTTGTTCATTAAAGATGTGCGAGCTATTCGAATATAAATCACATATATTGGCAATTTTATAAAATCATATTTAAATTGACTTTGTGTCATATAATTAATATTATTTTAAATTCTTTACAGTTTTTTTAGGGGGAAAAATTCTTGCATTTAGATGCTTGTTAGCATCATTTATTATTAAATTTACTTTCAATTTAATAATATGATATTATTAGTTCTTGTTCAACATAGATCGAAAAATTTATTCGGCGCGCAGTTTCGTGAACTTAAAAAGGTATATAAAATCACACAATAAATATCAGCACTAAGACCTATGACCGTTAAGGCATTGCGTTTAGATTGTACTTTCACATTTTGGTCGAAGTTCTCTATTATTTTCTTATAAAAGGTGTTCAATAATTTTTAAAATGTTTGCAATAATTTAAAAAAAAAGATCGAAAGGTGAATATTCAGCTATTTCATACAAGTTATAACTTATGATAAAAAATTGGAAAAAAATTTTTTGTAATAAAATGTCAAGGCCTGTAAGTTTTTAAATAGCACCAATAATTTTTTTTCATGATGTAGGGATACTTAAGATGCATTTAATGCATTATCGACTAAGTGAATTTTATTGATGTTTTATTGATTTTATTAAACATATACCATAAATATAAATTACCTGTTAAAACATCAATAAAGAAGAACTGTAACTGTAACCAAATGTTCAAAGTACTTGCCTCTTTCTGCAACACAAAATTCTGCTCTTTTTTAATGAAATTTAATAAATTGCAAATTTGATATTAAACCAATAAAATCAATAAAATTTGTTTATATAAATTACACTTTTTCTTTATTGATAGATGTTTATAATAGGTATTACACGTTTATGTGTACCAATGTAGAAAATCAACAAAACATCAATAAAAGTAGTATTCTCAGGCTGCATTCCGAAATTCACTGTCAGTACTGAAAATCTGTAGTTTACGTAACGTAAACTATAGATTTTTAATACTGGCAATGAATTTCGGAACGTAATCTCAATAATGCATGATTTTGCGCTTAAAGATCCCTATAATATTATGAAAAAAGTGTTAATTAAATTGCAAATGACCTTCATTTTTTGTGTGAAAAAATCTTTTTCAATTTTTTTGTTGCAAATTGTAGCCTGCATGATAAAAATAAATATTCATCTTTTGATCTTTTTTTAAACTATCCAATTCAACACTTTATTGGAACCTGAATAAACAAAGGATTTTTCGATTTTTGTTGCTGAAAACGAATCCGGCAGTCAAAGTTGGCTATCACGCCATAATTTTGAGAAAAATGAGGTCATCAAAGAAGTAAAAAACGACGATTTCTAGGATTTTCAGAACATTATAGCACCGGTATCAAATTTTATTTCTAAATTTCACTAATGCCATGAAAAAGTATCAACTTTTAATTTTAACATGTATCTTGTTCCACTTCAATTTGACTCTTCGTTTTCGAAATACTGCTAAAATAAGGGCTACTGATTACGTACGTTCGATAATAATATCATCTCCAGTATTATTTTCTTGCAATGAGTACGAAGTCATTTCCATGAAATATTTTCCACTGCTAAACACAAATCCGTTAACTAAATTTGCTCATTATATCACTTGGTGCTCATATATGAGTCATTACCAGTTGTGATACTTTCTCTTGGCTCATATATTACTCATTACCAGTGAACTAGTTAATTGTAATGTGATAGCCAAATTTAGTTAATGAATTTGTGTCTAGCAGTAAAAAAATACTTCTAAAATAATTATTTGCAATTATTGCACAAAAATAATCCTAGACATGATTAATATCGAGTGCACGCGATTAGTGTCCTTTATTTTAGTTTTGATTCGATAAAATTTGGATAAAATTTTGTTGATTTAATTAGATTCCAATCCGAACAAAGAAATGAAATTCGATTCGATTCAACTCTTCGTCAAAGAACCTTGATTTGCATATCTCTAGCTTATTATATAAAATGTCCTTGTGCTTGATATGCGATTGTAAAAATCGTAAAAATAATGTACGTATGATATAATACAAGTACTAAAAGAAGATTCAAAAACTGGTGATGTACATCCAAAAAATAGACAAAGAAAAATAACCAACTTGAAAATTTAAAAAGTTATAAAACTTTGGTGATACATAGAAGTTATTCTGACAATTTATAATAAACTATTTCTTTTGTTGTCCGATATTACCTTAAAAAATAAAATTAATCTTTAAAAATTAATCCATTTTATATTTTTGTTTTATTATTCGCCAAGAAAACAGCTAGAATAAAATTTTATAGAGAAAATTTATTTCTCTTAATGACATTTATTGATTAGAAAACACTTATCAAAACGCAATTATTTACTAACAGAACTGAAAACAAAACCAAAAAATAAGCCAATTTTTAGGGATTAATTTTATCTCTTTACAATAAATTCAAGCAGTAAAAAAATTTATTAATATATTAGAGCCGAATAAGACCTACTTTGAATTTATTTAAAAACGCTCTTTATGTCTAGAATATATGATTAAAAGATGTATCGCAGCATACTTCCTTTAGTAGATAAAGAGGGGCTGGGAAATTAATTAGCAGCAACACGTTCATTTAGTGTAACAAAAACTTCTGACGAAGTTGATTAAGTACACATTATATTTTATGGTTTATTACAACATATTATAATTCAATTTTCTATAGAAAAAAAACATAAACATATATCGATTTTTTGGAACAAATATATATTTTTATAAATAATGTATTTATTAAATAAGGCCCACGTTTATTATTATTGCTATTGTCACATTTGTTATGTGTGTGGCTTGCAACAGACGATAACAATTTTCAATGTATCGTATTAACGTTGCTAACTTTTAAGAAGCTAAAATTGCACTTAAATGACCAAAAATTTCCAAAAATTAAAAAATTAATTACAGACAAAAATAAAGATAATTGTGATATTTAACAGTAGAGTAAACCCTAAGGATTTCGTTTTTATGATTAATAATTATTTTAAAAGTAATTTGAAAGATAATGTTTCTTTTTATTTTCAATTTATTTTTAATTCAAACCTTATTAACAACACAAGCATTTAATAAGGTCCAGTGTCAGAGTTAAAAAAATTCTTTTTGTTTATTTACAAATGTTCAATGTGGAAGATAATTTTATTTTTATGAGTGATTGAAATCAACATTTTATTTTCACTTACAATTAGTTTATTTCAATATCTCAGCAAATAGAGTTTATAAAAAATAAAATAAATTAGGTGGGCCTTATACGATTCAGGTCCCTTACACATCAAAAATATTCTCTGTATATGTATTACCAAAGTTTCATAATTTTTAAAATTTTTGATTTTGGAATTAAACTTTTTACTTCCTTTAAGAGGAAAAGGCTAATTAATATAGGTCAAATTTTCTCAGATATAAGAAACTTTCTTAGATAATAAAAATTTGTATTACTATGTATATTTGTATTCAGATAAGTTGTTTGCATTTTTATATAAAATTATAAATCCCTTTTTAAATAAATCGATTTCTTTCATTATTTTATTTATATAACATTAAACTTAGGAAAACATTAAACTCATCAAATACTTAGATATACTTGTTTTTTATTTTTAGCATTTTTAATAATTCATCTTGCATTATATTGAATTTATAAATTCTATTCTGGGCAACTAAACTAAATCTGTTATTCTGTAGACAAAAAGAATATAATATTTCTTATATATGAAAGCATCTCTCTCACGGTAAAACAGTTATTTATTCGTAACATAATTAAGAGAACTCCAGTAAGGTCACAGCTAACTCATTCTCATTGCACATTTGGAATTTGAATTGAAACCAATTCGCGCTTAATTGATGATAATTTTAGCGCCTATCGATTCTTTTTACTTTCACCTAAATTTAAATTTTGTTTACAATAGAATCTTTTTATTTTAAAACCATACTGCAGATTTATTTGCTAATAATTAGCGCTTAACCTGAAAACAGGTGAAAGCTTGAAACTGTGAGAAACAAAACTGTCTATTATCTTTGCCTTAACTTCGTTAAGTGTCATCACTAATTATTTCGTTTTTACCATGCAATTATATTGTATATATTTTACAGCTTATGTATTAAATTACATATAAACTTGTTATTTTAAATAAATTTTTTACGCAACCATTAACAATAAATTATAGTATTTATTATCATTAAAATCTACTAAAATTTTATATTGTTATACAGCAATTTGCAGAAATTACATGTTACTGGAAACCAGGAGTCGTATTTAAAATAACATTATTTAAAATATGTTTTTAAAATAAAATAAAACGAGTTATTTCATATTTATTATTTTAAATAACATTTCATTACCTATTTATTATTTTCTATTTTAAATAGAAAAAAGAAAAAATTATTTAACTTTTAATAAGTATTTTAAATGAGTTTTTACTGCTGCTACGAAGATGATAAGGGTTCTAACAAATTGAATACAAACGTTGCGCAACTGCAATGTACGCAATACTTTCAAGATGAAAATGTAACTGTGCAATGTTTGGACCGCTATCCAACAATAAAACGCACGTTTATTAAGTTTAACACGCCCTTACCATCGTCTGCACCGATGAAAAGATTATTTTCCTATGGCGGCCTTATTATGAGACTGAATCGAAGGAGCATGAAGGACGCCAATTTTGAAACTTGATTTTAATTATGGCCAATGAAAGGTTCTATTGAAGAGCTCCATATACACTAAGAGAAAAATTCCTAAATTTCAATATTTATTCGAATATTACTAACGAAATATTTACTTACGGTACATAAATATTTACTCTATAAAAAAATTATGTTTAAATTAAATTAATTCTTGTACAAAATAAATATACATTTATTTATATTTGGTAAATATTTCATTAATACTATTCGAATAAATATTTATTAAAATTTAGGAATTTTTCCCTCAGTGTATGTATATCTTTAGTTATATTACGTGAAAATACATAATGGACATTCAAATAAACAAAATCGTAAGAAACTATTTTTTATCTGAAATTTTTATTTAAAATACATGTCTTATTTTTTTATTTTAAATAAATTTCTGGAATCTGTTTTATATTTCTTATTTTAAATAAGCTATCTCAAGTATTTTACCAACCCCTGTTGGGGTGCGTTCAGATTCCCTCCCGGGTGTCCCCCAGGTGTATCATTTTATCCTTACCTACATTTAGTAAAATGATAAACTGATACCTGGGGGACACTAGGAAGGGAATTTAAGCTCACCTCTGAAAACACTTCTGGAAAGATGGATAAATCATTTATTTTGAGTTATACAACCAAATGGAATAGAGCTACTATCAAATTAAAATGATGTTATAAACATCTTGTATTATGCAAGATACCGACTCACGTCTTTTGTACCTGCGATATGTAAATACCGCGAGGTTCTAAGTTTTTATTACATCCGCATCGATGCACGATCGTTCGTTTTTCCACACAGTTTCCTCATTTCCCGGTTTACTGCTCACCCTATCATATAATTAGAACGCGAGGATCACCATGCAATCGTATCGGCGTAATGCGACCGATAATGCCATGTCCTGTCATCCGGTGCAACAATATAAATTACGGGCACGCGTTAAACTTTTTACACCAGGTAAGAGGATGGAATCGCGCTCATTAACAGCCAATTAACGTTTAACCCAGAGTTCAGGTGAAAGTGCCGACGGTGAAAAAAAAAGAAACTATCTATTATTCGTCTAATCATTTCCGTTAGTTCGTACGTTCAATGGTTACGCCGAACTTTCCCAAAGTATAATCTATATTCTTAACGTTTCTCACGGTTCAACAATTTGTTCCCCGTTTTTTTCTTCCAGAAACTTTCCAATAAATGGTATTCCTTTAATATTCAAAAATCCCAAAGAACATAAAGCATTATTTACGAAAACGTCGAAGCTTTTCTGTATAATAAATGCAATAGTTATAAAATTTATTGGTTATATAAAAAAAATATATCAAAATATATTCTGAATTACAGATATTTCACACAAAAATAAAATCCTTTCCGAATAAAATTATCTTCCCATTTTGCAGCAATTTTACAAATAATTAATTTTAAATTATTTCCAATTTCCAATAATATAAAATAGTATAAGAATAGTCCAATAGTATAAAAAAAATATAATCCAAACTATAAACACGATTTTATGCAATTTATATAAATAATTATTAATAAAGTAATGTACAACAAAAGTTATTTGTATACAATTAATAATACAGTATTACAAGGAATTATTATTCATCATTATTTAGATCTCATATCAAGTAATTATATTTTTTGTATTTAATTGAATTTTAACTAATTAAATTAAAATAAAATAATAATTGACATAATTAATTGGATTAAAAACTGCTTAAATAAGTTGTTGACAATATATCTTTTGCATGGTCTCCCATATTCGTCGCAGTTACATTACAATGTAATGTTTGCCTCTATAACATTTCGTACGCAATTTCGTTGCTTTTTCATTCTATTCACGGAACTTCTTTAATCGCTCGTTTGTGGTCCATTATTACACCTTATTAGAATAAAAAAGGCATTGCTTCGTAATGCATTAGTGTAATTATTCACTTATCAGTCCAAGATCGATTTTCCTTTCTCATCTCACAATATTTGCCCACCGTACGATTGCAGTCCTATCTCTTGCGACTCGAAACAGCGGGCAATTTTACATTTTTCTCATGAATAAAATGTACGCTTTGTTCCGACAGGCGTGTGCTCGTATAACATTTATACAGAGTGTCTTTAGGCTACGAGATCTCATATCTTATGAGACATGCATTTGGAAAATTTTTGTAATAAAGGAAAAAAGAGGATTGTGATATAAGTGTTGATATGGATTGATGAGATACCATCTCTTATAATTCGCGTTAAATTCTAAGAGCAACCGTTAAAATTACTTCGTTATAGCCTCTCACTGGCCTGTTATTAACAAACTCAAATTGAAAGATGCAATCTACTTTATCTTTATCTGCTTTCACTCTGAAATTGTGTAAGAGATAATAAAATGATGTTAATATTTTATATTCTTGCTTAATTATTATAATCTATTTGTTCATTTTTGAACAATTCTATAGGGGAGAGAAGAATGTTGAGATAGGTGTGAGGTGGTAAGATACCATGACGTCTAATATATATAATTTGCGTTGAATTCTAAGAACAACCGTTAAAATTACTTCGTTACAGTCTATTTAGACATTGCAGGACGGTTATTGGTTATTAGTGTTCATTGCGTTTTTATAGAAGCTGAAATTCAATTTTACAAGTAACAAAGATTTTTATAGATGTATAGTCTACGTAATTTTTAGAAGTTAGATATTAATTTTTTAACTTTAGTTTAGCTTAAGGGAGACCAGGGCTATTCGTTAGGTGGGGTAATTCGTAAAAATGGAAATATCTTTGTAT
>QKQZ01036681.1:0-14735 GCA_003595255.1 Solenopsis fugax
GCCGCACTTGCTCTTTTTTGCTACTTTTTTTTTAATTTTTAGCTCGGTCTAACGCTCGCGTCTAATTATGCAAATTACTCCAAGCAACAGATTGATAATTTTGTTACGATCCGCTGCGTAGATCGGCGTGATTTATTCGGAAAGCGGAGCCGTAGGGCCGTAACTATACAGTGCCTGCGGTATGTCCGAAATATGTTTCGCGGTGACCGTAAATTTTCGCTAAAACTTCGTCCTGGCAGCGGCGTCGGGCCGACCGCGGTAGCGAATTAACCCCATGAATATTAATTACAATTTACATGATATTAACCGACATTATCAGGACAGGTGGGCAAACTTCGTGGGTGCCTGTTGTTACTGACACACCGCGAGTCGCGTCCGTAACTAACGGCTTGGATAAAGGTGCCACCACACCGGCGCAGGTGTGCTATACGATGCGCTCTTACAAACAGGTGTCCCTGATTTAGAGCCATGAGAATTGTTCGGCGGAGAGGATCGGTTATCGTCACGTTGACATGTCATAGGTATTATCTCAAATGGTAAAAAACACTTGGATAAATAATCATATTTATTAGACATCACATTATATATACCTGTCGAAAGATAATAAGTACGTTGCGTATTATTTATAAAAGTACGTTATCGCTTTATCAATTGAAATAAAACAGTCAATCTGAACGATTATATTTATATAGCTGATAAATTGATCAAAGAGAAAAGGTGAAAGGAACGTTTTATCCAATTAGTAAGTAAAACACAAGGAATAATAATTTAATGTATTGGCAGCGAATTTATTCGTATTAAATTTCATACATAATGCACGTGTCTCTAATTTTAATATAACTTGATAATTTTCTTGTCCATTATTTCCTTTTTCAGTAAATGCGATTTAATTGCCATAGGCTCTTTTTTTTACAATATGGAATATTATTGCTTTTTCTGTTTGTTTTATTATGCTATACCCGGAAAATATATTTCCGACAGCTTAAACAGTTAAAACGAGCTAATTCTGCATTTTATTGAATTAGCGGTCACAGAGTCGAAATAATTAGCGATTACGATCGCGTTAGTTAACAAAGGTACAACGCGTCGGTGGTTATTAATTAATAATTTAAACACCCGAGGGCGGCTGTAATTACCGCGGTGGACCAATCATTTAAAGTGGTCGTTATCTCCGCCACGGTACATATTGTTTTTTGAATATTCAATTAAGCGACCTTCAACAGCTTGGTACGGCTCACTGAATAACGGAGGGCCATCTCCCGTAACGAATGATTTAATTAATTTTACAGTTGATATAACAGAACTATTGTACAAAAAGATTCAATCTTGTAGGCAACTAGGATTATCGAGATTACATGAAAAGTCGATAAACCATTTGTCGGTGCAATAAAAATTTCTGTTTCACTAAATTGTAATATGTGAAATAAAGAAAAATAGCCTCGTATTCACTTATAAAGCTGGATTAAAGCTGTTTACAAAATATAAAAATAACTTTTATCCATTTATATACGTTTAAGGATACTGAAGTCTCTTGAAGGCGTTAACAATTTTATTTTTATTTAACAATGTATTTCGATAGGGAATATCAAATGAGGAAAATCTTGGATGATACCGTTCAACAAGCCAAAGATTGACTCGCATAGATTTGAAGGTAAACAGGAGACGGTTCGGTGAGAAGTGGAGAGATCAATGCATCTGTGGCGATAAGAGGTACGAAGTGAGATAAAAGGTTCGCTTCTCGTGGTTTTCTCATTTAACCTGGCTCTGCCCCAGGCAAGAGCTCTGCGGAAATGGAAATTTAAATATGCAAATGGCGAAACGTTCGGTTTAATAAGCTGCTCCTTCAGCGACTGTGAAATTCGCTTGCGAGGACTTTGCTTAATTATCACATTACCAAACAGCGAGGAGCACCCTCGTGTTTCCAGTATTTGATTTTATATATAAGTTGTTATACGTAGGTACATCTTCAATTTTTCAACATTTCACGCAATATTCATTATTTTCAATGGGAAATTTGATAATCCAGCATTTTTTAAATTTCGATAAAAATGGAATTACATATAATTATTATTAATAACTTTCACAGTATGGTAATAAAATCGTAGTTAACTTGTTTCCAATTTTTCTGGATTTTTAACAGCGTTTTTGAATATCATCGCGCTAATGTTAATATTAATTTATAAAAATCCGAAATTGCTTAATTTTGTGAAGATCTACGTGATAACGTGTAAATTATTGCGCGCGGATATTTTACGCCGTCTTTCATCTAGTCGCAATTAAGATTTAATCCCCTTAATCCTCCGAACGAATTTATGATGGAAATTCGAGTTTTCCACGGTTAATTTCCTACAGGCAGCTTCGCGGTCCGTTTCTCATTAGCCGAAAAGTTTTCTTGTCTAGGGTGTACCTCCTCTCGAAGCGTCGAAAAGACGAGGGAAAATTGGTGATGTCGTTTTGCCAGCTAGACTAAAAGAAAGAAAACGGGTGGTAAAAAAGCGATATCTAGCGAGAGTTTAACGAGGACTTATGAGCAGCGCGGTTCCGCCAGCAATTTCTTGGAGGAAGCTCACATTGCTGTAGTTGGCGGCGTCCATTGTGTCTGCTCATTGAGGAACGTTAATCGATATACGTGCGAATTGTATTGCGCAGTTTAATAAAATATTTCGGAATATATGCAGGTACATACAATTCTCTCCGATCGAGATTTTATCCGAGATTTCACAGCAAAATTAATTTTCCCTGGCTTTATTCATCGTCCGATTGAATGATTGTTACTATAAAATTTTTAATCCCTCGCGTTGTCAAAATTCTGTTAAAATATTACATTTCTCGTTTTATATCAATGGCACAATGATGGACGCATGGATTTCTGTAGGATCGATTTTCAGATTTGGCGAGCGCGATTGCCGCGATCAATGGCCGCCACTTTTTCCCCTCCCCCCTTTTTTTTTCTTCTCCGTCTGTGGAAAAAGACCAGGCAAACACTTCGTAATGCGATTCTCTAGCGAGCCGTCGGCCACGTAGGTGGGAACGCGCGCAAGGGGTAATGAAAAAATATGTGTCGGTTCCGGCTGGTTTCGCCCGCTTGATTTCCGTATTCGCCTAGCGGGTTAACGCGAGGCGCCAATATTTTTCAATTACGAGTCGGCCCGGCTTTATTTAGTTTGCCTACCATCTCGTACACGCGCGCTCGCTTCGCACTTAGATTAGATTAGGCGCGTGTTTCCGAACGCGCGCCGAGGTTTCGCCGGGCTGCAGTTTCCGAATGCGGCGAATGGAACGGAACCGACGGAGCCACGATTGATTATTCTGCCATTATCACGGATATAGAATCGGTTTTCGGTAGACGTTCTGATAACGCCCGAGGAAACGATCCCGTTAGCTTTCACCGCCGGTCAGATCGGACAAACAATGGCCACTTCGTATTTGTTTTATTTCTGCCGATACGCCCCGGTGATCCCGCAACTGTTAATCCTCAATAATACTATATCGTATCTTTAGACCATACCAGATTCTCATTTATACTTTGATATACGAAAGCTAAAATTATTCCTCTTTATAATTATATCTTTGAGTGATATCTTACGACATGTGTATTTTGACGTGTAAAAGTTAAAATCACGTGTAACTATATCTTTGAGTGACAACTCGTGACATATTTTATTAATAGAATTTTTAATGGGAGAAAATATTTCGCTGTGATAGAAACAAGATATCCGAAACATGAATTTAAATCCCATGGTAACTGGGAATAAACAAATCGCGGTACCGCGTTGTCCCTTGGAGGACAGAAACCTCCAAGCAATAACAACAACAATAAATAAGCTTTAAAACAAGTTCAGTCTTCCAGAATGGAGGTTGGGCAAGAGCTTATACAACCGCTTCCCATAAAAATTGCAACTGTAACGAGATGGACGAGGAAACCAAAGTCCACATAGGACTGCAGCGCTTTCGCATTGGAAGCAAAAGCTCCGCATTCGCGCCGTAAAGCAACATCGAAGAAGAAAAAGAAGAAAACACATTAATACGCCAAAGAAAATTCTAGTACGATTTTAAAAAAGTCAATATTGGTTTCTTCAAAATCGTAGCTAAATTATAGCAAAGCCAACAATCAAATGGACCAAATAGTGGAATGTTTGTAAATGCCTGTAAACAAATTAAACATTGTGTACACCGATTAAGTAATTTGGAATTGCTAGAAGAAACTGTCAAGGAAAAAAGATGCAATTCTCAACAGGACTCTTTGCCAGGCGGAAGAGGAGTTTGCGTACACCTCCGCGTTCGATACGATATTCTCGATCGGAAGAAATAAGTTGGCGTAGGAGCCAAACCACAGCAAGAGTGCAAAACGATTTCGACAGAGAGGCCATTGTGCATTGGTTGGAAAATCGCTCGTGAGGATCCATTGTGGATCGGCTTCCACGGGATCTCCTCGCTTCCGCAGGAACGCCAGAAACGACTGCCGTTCACGTAAACGTATTCCGGACCCGGCGAAGATACTCGAGCGAAATGGATGCGCAAGACGCTGAACAGAGCAAGACGCTGAACAAGGGTAGTTGCTGGCGTTGCCGCAATTTGTTGTCGAGCAATGTACCGAAACTGATGGATCAGCACCAGTCGATGTTTGCCGAGTTTTTATTGTCGCTTACCATTTAGGTGAAAAATGATCGTGTGGCGACGATAACGATCTCAAGAGCTCTCTCTCTCTCTCTTTCTCTCTCTCTCAGTTATCAACGTTTCGTACCGACTCAGGGCTTCGTATTTCTGGATCGTATTGCATATATTGCATACCTAACTTTGAACGAATACGAGTTCCAACCCTCCGTCGTACGCATAATCGTCATTCGCGAAGTTACTTCGCGAACAGCCGCAAACCGATCCGAGTTTACCCGAGAATAAGTCGTGCCCTCGCGTAAGGTACACAGGATTCGGCTGTGCGGAAGAGGTGCGCGGCGCGCCGCGAAACTTGCGACCGAGGAAAACTTTCCGAGTTACGCGACGGGAGTAGATAAGGATGTCGAGGAGTGAGGGGAGGAAAGCAGAGCGCGTCCTGGTTAGGACGAGAAAGGATTGGATATCGTCGTTTCGGGGAAACGCAAAGTGCACTCACGAGGACGACCTGTTCTGATTATACTTTTGCGTTTTCCCGCTCATCAGGCACGTCCGAAAACGTCACGAAAGCTTCGGCGATTCTGCACTCGCGTGTCTATCACGCGGTCGAAAAGTACGCTGCGGTTTACGGAAATACGCGCCCGGGCATCCAACGACCCGGCAAGTTTTACGATCGCTACCTAACTACCAGCTAATTTTCGTGTTCACGGCGCTACGTTGCACGTTCGTTACGCTCGTCAAGCCCGCGGTGGCTTTGCGGGGAAGAGAGTTAGCTTTGCGCCCGCCATCGCGATGCCGTTTGCCCTGTGGCGAAAAATAGCAGCGTAGCAAAGGGACTAGTTGAACTTGTTCGGCCCGACTTATTAGAGCGTGCTGCTTTGCTCTATGTGGCTACACTTATCACAAAGATCTCTGCATACAGAGAATCGCACATTGTTTCTTTCTTTTTCTCTTTTTCTAGTTCGAATTCGTGAGTGCTCTGCGTAATTAACAATTTTAAATTATAATATAAAATTAATGTAAAGTAAAATTAACATAATCAATGTACATTATAATAATACGTTAATTACATATTTTCTAGACGAGATGAGAAGCAATAATTGATTGTGAAATAAATCCGGTGACGAAATGAATTTGTATAAAATTCCTGAATTTTCTGAAAAAAAAAAAAATGCACACATACGTACACGCGCGCACACTATATCTTTTTACAAAGCGGAAAAAATCAGAGTAGGATCTGTCTGGACAGATAAGATGAGTCACGCTCTTCCACTTTCAGTTTAGGACCGTGACGTTGGCTAGGTCAGATTGTGTCTTCTCCAATATGGCGTTCTATCCCTAACGAACTAGTTCACCTTAATACCCATTACCTAGAGGATTAAGTTAAGTGAAAGCGCCTTATCGCCTTAACGATGATCGACATCTACGATCTCACGCCCAAGATCGTTAAGTAACACTCTATGTATCAGCCATTGAGATCTCGCCTTCGTTTATCGAAGGTTAAAGTCAGTGACAACTCTATTATCGGCGTTTCCCCATCACGTTTCGCAAAATTTGTTTGACGTTTGTTTCAAACAAAAAGCTAAGCTAGCCGCCTCGACGTCCGCCTTGATATCGATTACAAAAGGTTATTACAATTACCTTGATTATTGAGGCAAATTAGTCGACGTTTGCTCATCGATCATTTAAATGCATCTGCCTCATCGTTTAATCATAATCCGAGATTATTCCCGGAGCAAATTGAGGAAGAGCCGCTTTTATTTCGTTCATAAGCGTAACTGCACGGAGGAAATGAGCGGTGTAGAGTGAAATGAACTTTAATCAATTTTAAGACGGGGAAGAATACGTCACAAAGTAAAATTTACATCTAGTTTCTATTAAAAGCTCATGTCGAGATCGTTGAAAACAAGAGCGAACGCTGGTAAAAAATGAGCACGCTCGCAACTTCATTTTACAAGGAAGTAAGTATATATCCTTTTCTCTGGCGCTTAATATCTTTTCTTTATCGTACATCGTTAAATACCTATTGTTTATACATTTTCCAAGATAATATATATAAAACGGCATTTGCAAAGAAAGAGGAAAGCAAAGATATAATAAATTATTAAAAATTCAGAAAATAAATGTTTTACGTTAATAGAGAATTATAATGTAAATTTATGAGCTAACACATTTATATTTAAAAGAGCTTTTTTATCATAGTAACATAATTAGAGTAATTTAATTATATAATTTTTTCATAATTTTACCAGCTAATATTATAATATATATATGCCATTGTATGCAGAATAAACCGTTTTATGAGAAATTCTAGCGATGCGCTTGAAAGAGAATTTCATTAATTATTATCTATTACATATAACCCCTATTAAGCTATGTAGATTTTTTACATCACAAGATTTAAACTTTATTAAAAATTAATATAAATAATTGAAGATATTAATCCTACTATAACGCGATCTTTTCCTTAATTTTTTATTTTTCTTTAATAAAATAACCAATACAAGTGTAATTGATATTACACGTGAAAATATTACTGAAGGCAAGTTTAAAATAGACAGATTCTTTTATATCTCTACATACATTTTCTTATACTTAGAACAGACCTCTTATCATTGATTATATCGATTTTGTCTACATCACCAGGTTAATAATGGAGTAGAATTAAAATAGAGTAAGTTTGTGTTTTAATTAATCTGACGAGACTCGGCTATTTTACACGTGTGTATTGTACTTTTGTTCAAACGTGCATTATAAAATTTATAAATTTTACAACACACCTATTGCATGTAAAAGCACAACACTTGTTAATTAAATTCGAGACCGTCTGTCGCGTTAATAAATGCTATCGCTTCGCTAAACTTAACTCGCGCACGTTCTCCTTTATAGCGCTTTTAATCGCATTAAATTCATAATCGCGTTTCGCCATTCCGTCTCGCCGCAAGTTCTCGATGCTCGCATCGGTAACAATCCTCGCTCTCGCAACACATTCCTGAAATCTCCGCCAAGACGCCTCCTCGTCAACGACACGGTCGCGACGTTCGGGGCTCGAGATATCTTCTCTCTCTTCATAGTTTCCCGCGTCTAGTCCCCCCGATATCTGCCGTTCAGTGCACGAAACGGTTCAATGCACCGCAAAGCCCATAATTCCGACAGGAATCGGTACAGATACTTCGTGCTCCTTTTTTTTTCCCTGTATTCTCCGCGAAATGTCTCGTATACATCACCTTCAGGAGTCTCGGAGGTAATTGGATTTAGTGCGATTTCCTGAATCCTGTCTCAAGCACTCCCTCGCCTCGCCACTCTGCTCCGCGCACCCCGATTTCAGGATTCGAAGACACTTTCAAATCGATGGGCCACGTCGAGCGGGTAACGTGAAATCCTCCCGAGACGCGCCGGACGGTGGACGGGGTGGGGGGAGAGGGGGAGGATGGCAGGGGGTTCAGACTCGGGCCGAAGGTAACGGAGGTGACGGGAGGCCAGCCAACCTGACAAGGATATCTCGTATCGCGAGGATCCGTAGCTTTGCGGGGTGGCAAGAGGGTTGACCGGGGAGATTGCCGGATTGGTCGGTTCGATCGCAGGGATTCGCGAGCAGACGAATCGAGATAGCCAGCTAAAGAATAAAGTGTTGCGACCCCCGCTGGCTGTCAGAGAGTTTCCGTCAAGATACGAGTTAAGGAGTGACTGCAGAAAGGGTAGCTCTTTTGTTCCCTGGCGAGGGATCGTGTTTTCTACGCGTGATGGAGTATGCGCGAACTACTTGACGGCTTGCGAAATTATCCGCTTTATTCTTGATAGAAAACTTGGATAAAATGTAATTCAATGTGAGACCATCGATAAACGAACGTGCAAATAATAAAATAAATATGACTGAGATCTTTTTTCTTCGATCACGAATTCAATGAGAATTATCGAATTCTAAAAAGGATGTTGGAACTAACTAAAAATTATCTTAAAAATTGATGTGTTCTCCGATAAAATAAAATGTAATCCAATGTGAGACCATCGATAAACGAACGTGCAAATAATAAACTAAATATGACTGAGATCTTTTTTTTCGATCACGAATTCAATGAGAATGAGAGATTTAAAATTGGAGATATTCGACCGTTAATGTAATACATACAAATTGAAATAAGAACGCCTTCTACGGTCAAGCTGGATCTTAGTGCTTTTTATAAATTTTACTTGTGTGATTTTTATATACCTTTTTTCAAATTCAACCGAATACGCGCCGAATTACTTTTCCTGAAAATTGCGAATATCTTCAATTTTAAATCACGCGCCTGAAACATGCGTTCTCACTCATACGATTATTGCGAGAAATATTACCGAGGCCTCAGTGATCGAAGTGATAAGATGCCCGGACCGGAGATTCGGGAGGTTCCAGGTTCGAACCCTGACTGAGGTGATATTTTTCGCAATAAATTCTTTACAGTTTTTTCAGGGGGTATAAGGGATCTAACATCNATTTAATAAATGTGATATTATCTGTTCATGTTCAACTTATAGCTGCGTTATGACCGGAAGAGTAATTCGGCGCGTAGTCGGTTGAATTTGAAAAAAGGTATATAAAAATCACACAAGTAAAATTTATAAAAAGCACTAAGATCCAGCTTGACCGTAGAAGGCGTTCTTATTTCAATTTGTATGAGAATTATCGAATTGTAAGAAGGATGTTGGAACTAACTAAAAATTATCTCAAAAATTGATGTGTTCTCCGATAAGATAAAATGTAATCCAATGTGAGACCATCAATAAACGATGTGCAAATAATAAAATAAATATGACTGAGATCTTTTCTATTCGATCACGAATTCAATGAGAATTATCGAATTGTAAAAAGGATGTTGAAACTAACTAAAATTACCTCAAAAATTGATGTGTTTCTCCGATAAGATAACATTTCTTAGATAAAGTGATATAATATTTAATAATGCGCTGTGGCGAAAGGCAATGTGTAACGATGCGTAGCAAAACTCGTTATTTATCTTTTACGTGAACATCGATCGCGTATAACGATATCAGCAATGCGGTGAAAGATTCCTACAAAGTTCCCGAAGTAAATTGCTGAGAACTACGGTAAGGGGCTGGGGAGAGGGGGCGGCCTCAAACAGTTTCAGACCCGCAGAATTAACCTAGACTCCGGCTAATTAGCATTATCTGCCGCTAGGTCGGGAAATTTACTTTGCGAAATATCCAATTAAGGCGAGAGGACAGACAATAGTCCGCGCGCAGTCAAGGACGCATACGGTCTTACGTACGCTCGACTACACGCACTCGTAGACGAAATTGCGAGAGGTAGGGACAAAGTACACATAGAAAGAGATAAAGAGTGATAGATACAGGAAGAAAGAAAAAGAGAGAAAGAGAGAGAAAAGGGAAAAAGGTCTGCCTTGGTTGAAAGACCCGAGAAAGACGAGAGGAAGGGTGGTTATTATTCGCGCATGAAGAAAGAGAGGAGAATGACGCGAGAAGACGCGATAAGACAGCAAGAAGAACGCTAGTGGGATAGAAACGAGATACGTATGGTGAATAAAAAGGACTTTGCGATGCGTAAGACGTGTCTTTCTTATTTCTGTGAACGAAACACTGGAAGGGAGGAAGGAAAAGACACGATGGAAGGAACGGTCGAATGTTCCTGCCTTCGTTATTTGATCTGGCGAACGTGCATTGTGCTACTCGTTCGTGCTGGTACTTTCATGTCAAAATTAGGACGTTTCGCTATGCATGTCCCGTGTGCAGCTATATACGCTATGGAAGCCACAACGTGATCCGCGACATAGTATTCCGCGTATCTCCATGTAATTGCCGGATGTTTACAGAATTGCAGAAAAATTCCAAACGAAACGTTTTTCCGCATTACGTTATTTATATATTCTCTCAGTGCAAGTCGCGCTGCGACAAAATGCAAGTCGGTAATTTTACATGTATTTTCCAAGCGAGGCTGCGGGAAAATATAAACAGAGTTGTTAGTCTGCTTTCGATCAAATTTATACCAAGTCTGCGGAAAATTTCTCTTGATACGTTAATGAATATTTATGGCGTTGGTTTTTGTGTAAAAAAATATTTTCCATCTTATATTTGCAGTTTCACTTTATGATATTATTTCCAGTCCGCGGCTTGATACTCTGTTTCGTTATGCGACGCGCCGCTCTCTGGTTTACGGGTCGAAAACGAGTTTTCTCTCTCTCTCTCTCTCTCTTTCTCTCTTATTACACTATCTCTTCTACTTTTCGAAAATATTGCCTACGCTCTGAATTTAAAATCAATGAAAGCCGCAGCAATCTACGTCGCGATTGTTGACGCTGGGAGATTAATTTTATAACGTTCGCGCTTCGATCTCGCCATTATCCGCGATTACACCATCAACCAATTACAGCAGGGCGCGCTGTGTACATAATTATCGCCGAAGTGGCGATTTCTCGTTCGTCGCTCCGTCGATCGATCATGGTTAATCCCGCGGCGGCGAGAAATAACAAGGCCAGCAGCGGCATTACCGGGGTATGGTGTGCTGGTAATCAAAGCGCGAGCGTGTAGGAGGAAGAGGAAACGCTCGTCGCGCGCGCGGCTATACGCGCGGACGACGCGCGCGCGGAAAGAGGCGGATGAATACGATGATTCTTTTAACGCTGCTTTACATGCGACAATCTAAACGCGGAGAGTCGCACGGGGAGAACCGCGCGCGAATTTCCATAATGAAATTAACGCGGTGATACACACGAGAAGCGCGATCACGCACGAAACTGCCGTGAGCGACGAGCCGCGGGGATGATCGATGGTTTATGGATGCCGATGACCTGCACCGACGAAACCTGACGTATAGCTGTTCGCCAAATATTTATTTCTCATTAACACACTCTGTTAACGCGCCGCGCGAGCAGTAATAAGATGCGATCTACACTGAGAGAGAAAATTATAGTGATGACAACTATAAGGAGACAACCATACAAATTTTGTTAATATAATTATAATATATAGTTAAGTGAACTATATTATAGTTATTGCAACTAAGTTTATGGTTAAGAAAACTAATAAAAAAATGGTTGTAATTACTTTATTATAATATTTTTTCAATGTAGTATACTATATATACTATTATAATAAATACTATTATATATATAGTATACTACACTGAAAAAAAAGTCTGGTTATAACTACCAAATGTATAGTGAAATAGTATCAATTAAATATTTTGTCAATATAACAAAAAATAATTTTATTTTTCTAAATGTTTAGTAAGTATTATCAAATCTGGTATAAGTTACTAAATAATTTAGAAAAGTAAAATTATTTTTGGTTATATTGATGAAATATTGATACTATTTCACTATACATTTGGTAGTTATAACTAGTCTTTTTTTTCAGTGTACGACTATTTTTTATTAGTTTTCTTAACCATTAATTTAGTTGCAAAAACTATAATATAGTTCACTTAACTATATATTATAATTATATTAATAAAATTTGTATGGTTGTCCCTTTATAGTTGCCACCACTATAATTTTTTCTCTCTGTGTACCTACACTGAGAGAAATCGTTTGGTAGTATAGCGATCAAATGAATTTTATAGTTACTGGTACCAAAAACTTAGTTACATTTAACAAAACTTTTTGTAATTTGTTGTATGAAAATAATTATTTGGTTAAGGCTACAAATTGTTTGGTCAAAACAACTATATATTTAGTAACTATCACTATAAAATTCATTTGATCATTATTCAACCAAACTTTGATTGATTTTACCAAACGTTTCTCTCAGTATATGCCAAAAGAAAAAAGATAGGGAATCTGGGCCTTCGTATATACGTGTAATCTTTTCTGATATAATTATCATGAAATACTGAATGAATTTGCATGTAGTGACGTCTGCGTCGCGCACTGACGACGTGACAGGACGCCAATGTTTCGTGACACGCGGTAGTATTGCACTCCGACGTTTCGTCACGCGCCCCGTAATATTTTCATATAATGATCGCCCCCTTTTTTTTTCCTCCGCCTTCGATACACGTTTCCTCCCCGTGTTCTGGAATTCTACGTGCCGTTTCCATCTCATTTCGCGATGGTTTCGTTCGCGCGACATATCATGAAGTAGGTCACCTGCGCGCGGGGGGAGAAAAAAAAGAGGAGGAAAGAAAAAAAAAGTGAAAAAGGAGGAAAAGAAAGGGGGAGAGAACGCGTTCGTGACACTCCGTTGGTCATAATGGTCCTGTCGGAATGGCCGGCAAATGCTCGTTTCGTATCGCCGTGAACGGCACGACGGGCGGACGCGATAAGGATAGCTCCGTATCCGCAAATAGATCCGGTGTCTACTCTCGTGTGTATGTGTATGTGTGTGTGGATGTATGTATGCGTGGGTGTGGGCGCGCTGAATCTTTTCTTTAATCTCACGCTCTACGGAAAGCCGTTGTGTCCGGGCCGGCATTAGCCCGCGTTCTTCCATAGAAAATTTACTTGTGATCCCCAGACTCGTCCGTTGACGAAAATCGGAAAAAATTCCTCGACTCCGACTTTCGTTCGTCTTTATGTCGCTCGCTTTCCTTGTTTTACCTCACACGGCTTTGTTAGTCGTCGCGTTAAGTCGGAGGTGAAAATTGGATGAAATCTCAGGTTCGGAGAACAGGAGAGAGAAATGGGAACGCCATTATATGAGACACCACGGAACCAGAAACAGGTCGCGATTCCTGCTCGGTCCACTTGGAATATTCATGTTCGGGTTTCTCGTTAGACGTCGTTTGCGAACTCCTGAATGTTATTTCCGTTCGTCTACCCGCCCGAATGCTCTCAGAAATGGATATCTGTCTGGGTGTCCGATCTTTGTCTTCATTAGCCTTATTATCCTTTTTATTTTCACGATAAGCAATTAGCAGTATTTGCCGATCGGAGAGTCGTCTCTACCGTAAATAACAACTTAATTCGGTCCATTGTTAAGTCGTTTGAGAAGCGTTAATTAGCCCCGTCTCATTGTATCCAGACTACTCGAGAACTCATTGGAAAGTGAAAGAATAATTCCTACAGGGATGCGCGAAATTCTCTTGGCTCACAAATAATATGAGGTAATGACTATTAAAGCACTCTCGGTAATTACTAAATTAGAGGTTGGAGAGTGAATTAATTGAAATCGCGTGCTAATCCCGCGTTTCAAATTAGAAAAATTCCTTGGCGACACGCTATTCCAAACGTTGTACTCTCGAATATTTGGCTTAACTCGTTAGAATCGAAGGGGATCGTCCGTGCACGAGATTACGCGGCCCGATACCCTCGTTGGTCACGTAATTGCCCAATCATTTTTTTTTTTTTTGGAACGACGTACGCATGAGTATCGTTCTCGCGTTCAATTACGAGTGCCACGAGATTAGAACCGTCTGCCATAAAACTTGGAACTTTACGCGACCGGCCGATCCATAACAAGTAGGTTACTTATTGTTAGCCGCAGCGGTAATTATAGACCTGGCCCTGGGGGGGATGAAGGACGGTACCGGACACACGCGGAAGTTTTTCGACGTAGAGTAACAACACCATGCACGGCCGTGTACGGGTTGCGTTAAATTGCCCTTGTTGAATTTCTCGCGAGAAGACGTTCGCTCGCTCGCTTTTGCCCGATTAAGTTTTACGAGGCGTACACGTCACGTGCAGATAAAACGATAGTAGCCGTGGTTACGCTTCAAGGAACTGCGAATGCCTCGTAAACGCCAGAATGGAGATTTTCGAAAAGAGAACGTGAAAGATAAGGGCCTTTCTCGCGAGATATGCACAGTTCCCGACACATTGCACGCTGGATGTGCTTACTGCAAGAACGCAGATTTCTTTCTGTTGTCGAAATCGCACTTTTATATTGATTATTCGTTTTGACTTAACAGAAGTGTTTTACGCAGCATCAACAAATTGTCGTATCACGAGGAATGAGATGATAAAGAGCTATAAACCCTTGTTTTTTTTCCATTAAATAATTTCCATTCGTTCATGTTGTAAACACATTATCTACAATCTCTATTCCATACGACGTGTACCACTTACGAGGATCCTTTGAGTTAATGTCATTTACGGTCTCAACGTATGTTTCTAATTAGCTAATTACTTAGAGCATGTATCATCTTCATAGTCCTTTTCATCCCCCCCCCC
>QKQZ01036693.1:7376-24226 GCA_003595255.1 Solenopsis fugax
TTTCGGAAAAAAAAAAAAAGTTAACATCGGGAAAGAGTTGCACAAGACGGTAGATCGGGCGATAACTCTCCTGGCGTGCTGCCCCGCAAAGCGGAGAACGCATTTCATTCGTGGTAGGCAAAATAGTCGCACGCCTCGATCCGTGGGGTGTCGCGCGGCGAAGGAGCCGCGTGTGCATTTCTTCCGCCGATCGATGATAACGGTCCGCGCGTGTTCACTCCGCTGTATGATTACGCGAAAGGAAGCAGAACCGAATAAGACCCGCGCGGAACGTAAACGGCGGCGGCGCAGCGCGGCGAGGTAACGACCGCGCGAGGCGGTTTTCCCGACGAGTAATTCCGTTGCTGCAATTTATCCTCCCTCTGCATTATCTAATTCCTTTTATAGAATTACGGTTTTTTTTTTCGCATTTTATTTTGCCCCTCCGTTCCACGTGACTTCTCTACATTTCGAGCGTCCGTCGTGAGCACGCGAAAATAATCGGGGTATCGCGAGTTGAATGCAATCGCGGCTTTGTAGAGACGAATTTAGGATTCGAGGGGGTCGGGAAATCGGCGAGACGGTGTCGCAAGATACGACCACGTGCTGAATTGTGTTAGCGTTCACGTAGGTGGTGCGTATGTGCGTATCCTCATTCGTAACCAAATACGTCCCGCACGCCGACATAGTTGGTACTTTGTAGCCACACCTACGTGTGCTCGTACAACGGCGGTATTCGTTATGCGCTCATATTCCATACGCGATTTCCATAGCGGATGCAAGCGAAATATCGATCGGAGGAATGCACTGGAACGCGGGATCCGATTACGCAATGATATACACGATATTCGATACCCTGTGGCGATCTCCGTTGCACGTGTCCATGTGTAGTACGCATGGCTTTCAACGCAAATCGTGCGACGGAAAAAATAAAACTTTCTCTTTTATACATTTAAATTTATTTTGAATTAATTTTTGTTTTCAGTTTCAATCCAATTTAATGCAACTTCGATTATTCACATTTTTTTGCTATAAGGTCAAAGTATTTCCTGTAACTCGATCATTTAGAGATCAACAGTTTTTTTTTAAATAAGATGACATATCAATTGTATATTTGCAATCGTAAGTCTAAAATTTCCGAAATCGAATTTTTAATATCGTTGTGTTTAGTAGACTGTCCTGGACTTCTTGGAATCATTAATGATGTTAGAAGACGGTGGAGCATGGTGATTTTAATGAATGTAATGTAATGTAATGTATTGTAATGATTTCAAAACTTCTTTGATAAGGTGTCAATTTTATACATACGTTTTGCAAATATACCATCGATATTTTTATTAACATAATAATTCATAAACATCAGTAACATTTATAAATAATGTAATAATTCGCAACATACTTTAAAATGACTTTAAACATAAAAAAGATGATCTTAAACATAAAAAAATCACATTTAATTTAAATTTAAATGTGATTTTTTTATGTTTAAGATCATCTTTTTTATGTTTAAAGTCATTTTAAAGTACGTTGCGAATTATTACATTATTTATAAATGTTACTGATGTTTATGAATTATTATGTTAATAAAAATATCGATGGTATATTTGCAAAACGTATGTATAAAATTGACACCTTATCAAAGAAGTTTTAAATTTAAATGTGAATTTTATGTTTAAGGTCATCTATTTTATGTTTAAAGTCATTCTGAAGTAGTTATGATACGCTATGAATATTACGTTGTTCACAAACGTTACTAACTTTTATAAATTACTGTCAATGAAAATATGCTTTCTCAGTTTTAAAAATGTTGATAATCTCTAAATGATTCATTAAAAACAACAGAGATATGCTGAACGATCAAGCTACAGGAAACACATACATAGAAACACACTTCGTATATCAGACGATATAACGAGAAATTACCATATTTCTGAAAACTGATGAAAAAAATATGAGGAAGTATTTGCATTATTTTTCTATCATCGGTAATGCGATACATGAGAAAGAGTAAACGTAATGGCTACCGGGTGGCATGGCTACTTTGCGTGAATATGTAATCGGAGTGCATGGCATTAAATAATAATAATTCGTGCACGTGCAATCGCGCATGCAGAGCTATATCCTCGAGTCTGTTTATGGGCAACAATTTCACTTTCAGAACGTTTCCTCTCTCCAATATTTTTAGCTTAAAAATTAACCCGTTACGGTCACCAGGGGTCCAAAAGACCCTACGCTAACTTTTATAAATAAAATTCAATATTTTTTTAAGAAAAAAAATGTATTTACCCTGTTTTGCGTCTTATAACTCATCTCTTTGATGTTTGTTAAAATTGAGCACTTCAAACTTCAAAATAAATGTATTGTACTTTTTTCAAAACCTTCTATGAAACTAATTTTTATCTGAAAGTATACTATCTTGAGAATACACCCTTAAATTTTTATTGAATTATCTCAAAAATTAAAAATTTTATGAATATTTTTATAACAAAAGTCAAATTTTGCAGTTTTTTGTTATTTGAATTTTTTCGTTATGTTAAATTCTAATAAAAAAAAAATTATTGGATGATAAAGAACAGACCTCAAGGTATGTCCAATAAAATTTTTGCGACGAAATATCAAAAAGCTAGCAAATGGCGACTGATTTTGTGCAGAGGATCCAGTGGACCCCATGTGACCATTATGTTATTATTTGGAAGTGTGACCTCAACGAGTTAATAAATACATATACAAGCCAGACGTAATCAATAATATTAAAATATAATAATCCCAATAACTAAGTCGTAATATAAAAATTAGAGACTCGAGATACCTAAACAACTTCTTAATTTTTTCGTATTCGCGGATCCATGCAATTCAGGCAAAACTAACAGACAGAATGCAAATGGAATGTCTCTTCACGCTCTTACGATCGCTGGAGATGCGACTCTTCCTACGAAGGCGTAGTTAAGTGTCACTTAAACGGTGTGAGAGACGAACGATGAGCTCGTCACTCCGCATTGATCGCGGCACACGGCCTCGCGCATTATAACGGCGAGAGGTAGTGGCGGAAAAAAAAAAAATTTGTTCAGGAAGAGCCGCGTGGAGAACGATGACGTCGGATATGGGTCAGTGGGACGTCACGTGAATGCGTGAAATCGCAAGTCAACGACCTGCCCGATGACCCGCTGACTTAGAGACACGCTTGCCTCGCATGCCTGGGACGCGGATGAACTCGATCGCTCCGCTCGCGCGCTCCTCCTCCTCCTCCTCCTCCACTCTTGCATTCGCGACGATAAGGGGACGAGGAACGCTCTCGACCGCACTTACTCTGGAAGAGCGCGGTAATTATATGCGTCCGTGTACGATCGAGAAATTTCACGGCCGGCGCGGCGGGAGAAAAGAAAATCCGCTTCCCCCGTGGCGAGATCGATTTGGATCACTCGAAACGAAGATAACTTTCGACTTGATTCTCTCTCACCGCGTGACCCTGACTTCCGGCATTGAAGCTCCCGTGCTGGGAATGACTCTGCGAGGAAGTTTCTCGCTTATAACGGGGTAGGAAAGGGGAGTCGCGTCCTGCACAATTACGAGCTGTAACGTTGCCTCAGCGCACTCACGTTGAGCAAGATAACGCCAGAGATTTTGCAAACCGTCGTTTGCGGACTGCATAGACCGTCTTTAAAAGTTTGCGCGGAGCGTGAAGCCGGAGAACGCGGGGGAGGAAATCACCGGAAGTCGCTTCTTGCAACACTTTTCTTCGTTCGCGCGATAGCCGTCGGAAATCGGAGTCGGATCCCCGGAGCTTCAGCAGTTCCAATGGTGCTAAAGGTCGTAAGAAAGATAAACAAGGCTCTATGGCGAACAGTGAATGATTTCCACGGTGGGACTATCGCGAGTAGCTACATTGTGAATTGCGCCCGCAGGCGTGAGAGAGAAGAGAAGCGTTACTTGTAGTTGATGTGGCGAAGCATGACGGAACTCGAGGTGGATTTGTGCCAACGGTGTGCTATTTAACGAATGCACGTAACACTTCCCTGAATGTGAGCTAACATTTAAACTTCATACACCGCACATTCCTCGTTTCTTTCATAAATACGAATCGAGAAAAGAATGCAATTGAATGCATGTTAAATAAGAATGTAAGCCAAGTAACGTAATGTTGCTCGATAATGCTGCTTATGCATATAATAGTAGTGTAAACTCAAGAGGATGATTGATTATCAATTAATATTAATGTTATGTATGCGGAAGACTATGAAAAATAAATAAATTACTTCTATCGAGAAATATTTTTCAATGTTATTAAATATGAATTTATCGAATAAGGAAAACTATTATAACTAAAAAAAAATATGTTTGCAAAGGAGTATGAACTCTGTATGCTTTGTAAATATTACTACTATTGAATATTACTACTATTGGCAACACGATATGAAAAACTGTATTTTTATAACTTTTTATTTATATAGTTTTAAAGTTTGTTAAACGAGATATTAAATTTTTAAATTCCTAAATATCTTTTGTCTCACACGTAAAAAAGTTTTCACGATCTGAATTACTTTACGATTACGATTTAATTCGCTTGATTACATTGATTATGTGTCGATTCTAATTTTTACGTATGTATATCAATTTTTGATGAATCGTTCCGAGGTTTAAATCATCGCGACGTGTACTTTTAAACAACATTTCAACGTTGGGTATGCATTCCAGCTTCCTTAATGGCGACGGCAAAGACTATCGTGCATTCCAGGAGACATGTGTGCCCGTGCACGTGCACGTGCACACGCATGCACACGTGCGTTCGTGCGTACGCAGTAGGAATTTATTCTAGCGGAGACGCGCCGAGGCCGCCGCGTCGGAATTTGACAAAAGAAAGGCGCGCTAAAAACCGCACCATGAAAATTAAGATATTTGTGGCAAAGGTAGCGATCGCGAAATACCGGACAGCGTGGAACATTACGCGAACAAAGATGGGATAAATGTTTGAACTCTAGCGGTGTCCTAACTGTTAAAAAGATACTTTAGTGCTAAACGCAAAAATTTTCGCATTAGTCCTCGAAATCCGGGATCATGTCATATTTAATCCAAATGATTATACAAAATGATTATAAAATAGAAATTTTTCCAAAGTCTCTCAAAAAACTTTCGCTTTTGACAGTTTAACAGTATCTGAGTTTTGGAAACTCAACGTGCAAGGAAATAACTAAATGTCTTGATAAGTGAAATCATCTGACAAATTCGTATCTTAATATATCTCATCAAATAAATTTAAGTTTTTTGATTGAGACTTTGATAAATTAAGAGCCTTGGAGACTCGGTCATAGAGTAACTTACCAGGGATGACTTCCCCGTTGAACGTCATTTCGACCAGGTGCGCAACCGCTTCGTGCGGGACAAACGATGCCAAGAAACGTTGACTACCTAGCGCTCTCACGAAACTCGTGACATGCCCTCCGTTTACGAGGATCTCCAAGTTTCCCGAGCCGGCTCTCGATCCATCAACTGACGAACAAAATTGTCTTTTATTATCGGAGGACGCGCTTACGGTTTCGCGATCCCACAGCTTAGATACGTACTTTCAAATTCTACCGGCTGGTTCACCACTCCGTTTGGGATCTTTCCAACCTGTATAGCTCGGGCGTTATACGCCTGCGATCTAAAATTAATATGATCAATTTGCTTATAGACAATTTAGCTAAAATTCGTCTATATTTATTTTTCAATTCTGACGAGAGCATTTAATAAAGTATAAGAAACGTTCAAGTTAATTCCAGTTTTCAAGGTTTTTTTAGATTTAAGATATGAAAGTTAGTCTCTTCTCGCGGGCCATAATAAACAAAAAAAATTCAATACTATAAAAAAAAAACGCCTAACTAAATATCTATTTTAACAAACCTGAAAGGCGATCCCTTGATGTGCTGGCCGTTCACCAGAATTTGAATGACGTGTTCGCCGACCTCCTCGGCGGTGATGGTATACATCAAACCACGCAGCTTCGATTTCTGTATCGGTACGGTCTTGCCGTTTGGACCTGCGAGAAGCATGAAATCAGATTTATCATGTATTCGCGGCACGCGGCGTTAATGTCGAAAGTGGCAACGGGATTTACCGGTAACGGTGACGGACACCTTATTGGGATCCACGCCGGTGTTGATGCTGAAAGTGGTTGGCCGATGCACCGGCAATGTTTCCAGCGCGCTTCCGGTGGCGATGGCGGTCGTGTTGCTCTTGCCGGATGACGCGGACACGTAAACGGCACCACCGTTGTTCAGGTACCTGTCGTGAGTCGCAGTACCGTCCGTCGTGTCTGCGATCTTGCCGTAGTAGTTGTTGTTTTTATTCTTCAGGATACCATGTGTGCGAGTAGCCGTCTGACCATCGTACCTCGGTCCTGCGCCATAATCGGGACTCGATGATTTCTGCACGGACGAGTAGCTCGTTGTCGCGGAGTGCGACGACATATTCTTGGCGGAGTAGTTCTGCGCGCTCTTGTAATTATTGTTCAAGAAGTTATTGTTCGAGCTACTGCCGTGGTTCTCCGCGGTCGGCGAATTCGTCAAATTTGCGAGAGATTCGAGACTGCCGTACGATAGCAATGACTTCGTCTTGGCAATCGCGTCCCAAGAATCACGTCTCGAGCTACTACCCACCATCGAGGACACCCGCACGTTGCTGCTGGTGTCGACGACGCCGTTATCCGTGGATCCGCGCCGGTTGAAAGACATATCTTTGTCGCTAGTCCTCGGGCTGAAGCTGCGATTCACGGGGCTCTGCGTGGCACTGCGATATGCCATCGGACTGCGGGTCGGCGAACGCGATCTCTTCAGAGATCCCGAGTTGTAGATGTCCCTAGACTCTTTGATAACATGAGTAGTCGGACTCAAATCTGGCGATCGTGATCTGTTAAGTGTACTAGACGAATAAATATCCTTAGATTCTTTGATGAAACTTGGACTCTGCAAATTCGGTGATCTCGAGCGATGATTGTATGCGCTACTGCTGTAAATCTCCTTTGTCTCCTTCAGCACCGACGGGCTGTGTATGTTCCTCTGTACGGGGCTATGATTGATATGATTTGGCGAGCGAGTACGGTTCAGCGAGTTGGTGCTGTGATATGTCGATGAATTCTCAGTGACATAGTTGCTGGACATTTTGTACGTTGGGCTGGTCTGATGGATAGGCGAGTAACCGCGCTGTGTCGGGCTGATGGACTTGTACGCGGTCGAGGTGTACATCTTCTGGGACGGGCTGTTTCGTTCTGTTACAGACATGTTCAGTCCGTTCATTCGTCGCTCCAGGGACGACACCTTGGACCGTTCCAGACTGGACGTTGATTCCTTTGACCTGCGGGAGCCTTTTTGCGTTCCCACGCGTATGGAGAACGGCGAACCACGCACGTCCGAGCCATTGAAGTAGACGTACACCCGATACTTGCCATCATCACCAGGCACGAAGGACACCCGGTACTGCATGTGGCCGAAATCTTCTATCCTGTAGGGCACCGATTGCTTGTCGTGAACGATGTCGATGATTACATCGCCGAGCCCGCCGGTTCCTCGTGCGTCGACGATGAAGGAGAAAGGTTGTCCGGGCATGGCGCCATCGGTGTCCAAGAGCTGTGATTAAATCATTTTGTAAAAGTTTATTAAATTATTAACCCTTAATCACACTGGTTAAGGGTTAATTACAAATGTACCCCACACAAGTTCCGCGTGGCGGAGTCTAAAATTATAATTACATCTTAAATTATTTCTCTAAAGTTTAAATGACAAAAAGAGAGAAATTCTCTAAAGTTTAAATGATAAAGAGAGAAGTACAATTTTTATAATGAAACAAACCCTACTGCTCTATTTTTTCTATTTTTCCACAAAAAATTCACAAAGTTATATTCCATTTCGATACTTCTAGCGAGAATGGTTAAGAGTTTAATTATTTCGGAATTATTAAGAACGGGAATTGATTATAATTGATATAAAATAAAAAATATAAATTGTGATTATAAATAAAATTATATAAAATTATATATTAATATTTATTTGCTGTATTTAAGAAAATTTCGACGTAAAATTTTTGCACATAGTTAATTCTACTTTACGAATTGCAATTACATTTTTCAATATTGAAAGTATATCTCCAGTCGACAGATATTGTTGACTGCAAAATTTTAACATAGATATAACGATGATCTGTGTCGACTGAGACAATCATAAATATAATGATGGCAGCATGTAAACTAATTCTGCCTGAAATAATAAGTGAGTTATGATCTTACTTTGATTCCATTAGGATCGAATACGAAGCACGTAAAGGGACCGCCTTGTATGTGAGTTCCCTTGTGCGTTATCGCGATACTCCACTCTCCCGTCTCGTCGGGTTGAAAGGTCGCCGTATGGACACCGTCCTTCTCCTTGACGGGACACGGCAGCGATCTTCCGGTCGGAGACCACGCAGTTACGTCGATACCATCATGACTAGTTCCTAAATGTAGAATTCCAATACTCTGATTTTGTTCTTCGAAAGATTATTTCGTTTTCGCCAGAAGCACGTACCGTAACTGTTGACTAGAACCTCGACGATAGATCCAATGGCGCAAGGATCCATGCCCGGAGATTTGATTTTCGTTAGCGGCGGTAAAACCCTAAAGTAATAGGGACATCCATTCACCAGCTCGCCATCATTGTACACCATCAGCTGAAAACCGAGACGAGAGACGAATTTAGAAAATGTAGAAAGCATATTCACTCATTTATATTTAAAAGAGAATAGTATTTAATATTTCCACAGATATTAAAAAAAAGTAGGTTTAATTTTTGCATATTTATTTGTAATTTTTTCCTGAGAAAACTTTCTTTAAAGCGTAAAGATAAAAAAGTTCATGGATTGAATAGTTAAAATTTTAAAAGAACACGGATACGAAAATCAAGTCTCTTCAAATTGTGTGATTGACGAAATTTACAATTTTTTTTAATAATTACACTATTCTTTCAACGAACCTTGTGCATGCCCACTTCCGTAGGAACAAAGGTGCCTTTGCCGTGAACGCCATTCCACGTGAGCCTGCATTCCACGCGTCCGCTGGGACTGATGATTTCGCCGCGCACCTCCCGCGCGTTTACGTCTTTGGTGAGCATCTCCAGTTTGAAATGTGCCTGCAACCGAATTGCACAATTTATCATCGAAGTAACTGAAGTTTCGAGAGGTAAAGCTTCGAGGATGTTTCGTCGACTGAGTGAGCAGGGATTTCTCGGGTAAGGCGGGAGGAAGAAACTCTGTGACGCGGCGGCGAAAATTCGTCAACGCCGACTAGCTCCGGCGCGAAAGGTGTAATTAACAAACAATGACTTAACCAACCGGCTGTTGCACTCGAGCGGATGTGCTGTCGACGTGCACGGCAATCTGTTGACTCGCTTGAGGGCGAGGCTTCACCCACTGAAAATACGCTGCATATGCCATCACGCCTAAATGCTCTACATTCTGGTCCGCCATGTCCTTCGCTTTCAGGATCGGCTCCACGCCCAGCTTCTTGCCGCCGTCGATACCTTACGGAGAACACGCATCGTTTCATTCATTTGAGTGAAATTTTGCCAAATTATTGCGCTTTCTTCAGGATTCATTATTATACAGTGTATAATCTGTTTAACTTTATACGATTAAAAAAGAGAGTGTTGATCTTTTGGCAAAATTTTATTCTAAAGAATCTGGTATAATCGAATGTAAAATTTTATACCAACATGTATATACAATTTTTGAAAACAAATTTATAAAATATAAATTCTTATTTAATAAATTGCAAGTAAATATTTCAACGTTATTTTTATTTAAGGTAATCGAGACATCGGAGAATACCAATTTATGAGGTTCTTACCCATTTGAAGGTTGTGCTCCCACGCGGAGGGATCGGTATCGAGTTTCTCATAGGGTGGCGCCGGGCCGCCCAGATTTCTGACGATTCCGCACAGTGCCCGACCGTCGTTCCAGTCCGTCTGCGAAAGCAGGATAATTGAATATCACTGTGAGATATTGTACCGAGGTACTGTTACCGGGACGCCTCGTCTCCACCCACCGTGAAGTTCCGTATTGAGGTGTGTGATAATTGCGAATTGACCCATCGTAGCGTTGCGTGGAAGCCCGGCGAGCCTTCCTTCATAAAGTACGACAAGTAGGTCATCCCCGAGAGCTCGTCCAGGTAAGGAGACGCCAGGTAGTCCGGCTCCAGCACCATGGGGATGTCGAACTCCCGCTTCGATATCTCCATGGCCTTGCGACAGTTGTAAACGCTGCAAAATTGACATAAATCAAAATTAAAACAATAATACAAAATATAAAAATGTAACACATTATATTTTTACGGCAGTCACAGTTTCACTCTCATAAATTATTAATTTAAAGAAATAATATGCGATATCATACCATTTTGATATAAACAAGCTATTTTAAAATAATTACTTATTCTTTCAGTTATAAATACTGCAACAACTTCACTTTTCTTCTAATAAAAATAAAAATTTAGCGTTAAATATTTCAACAATTTAATTTTCCAAAATTTATTGTTAGTTTTCAACATTAGCTAATTTTTTAAGTGTCAATGTATGTTGACACAATTTAACATTCTCTCAGATCTTTATAATTTCTTTATATTTTACCTGTCATCTGGATCGAGCTGGCGCCAATGAGGAAACAGACCGGGCTTGCAGTAATCCAAAAGTGCGCTCAGATACACGCCGGAGTTCCAGTCGGTCGTAAAATTATTAACTCTGCATTCCGGCAAGACAGCCTGAAAACAGAATCGCTCATAGAAATTACGATGCCGTTTACAGATTATCCATTCACGGTTATTAGCGAGCAATTAAATGCGACGACCGCGATACGCGAGGTATCCGAGGGTCAAACGCGCGTGTATAAATCATAACGCGCGTGCATAAGCACATATACATACGCGTATATACTAATTAATACCATGCGCAAATACGCAAACGCATAACGCATGCAATCGGCGACTCTGAACTCTTTCGTAACGGAAACACGTTCTCACGTAATGCGATACGTATGTATCATATATGTGGACCCATCGGAAAGGATCGAGGTAAAGTGATAGTTTCTGCATTTGGTTTATCGCGCGATGCGAGCCGAGGTCACGCTCGATGCAATTACATCGCGTACTGACCTTGAGCCATGCGAGCATGAGCTTCCTCGGCGGGAACTTGGACTTGCCTATTTGGTACCGTACGATGAGCGACCATATCAGGCCCAGGATCAGCTTCAGGTTGCCGTTCACGATGTCCACGTTACCTGGAAGAGAACGCGGGGAAATCGGCTTTAGTCGGGATTTAAGCCAGGCATACAATACGCCGGAGCGGTAAACCGTCAAGTGGAAGAAAATCAATTTGATTTATCGTCGGCCTGAATTTCTTCGCCTATCTGGAAAGAACGGTCTGGCCGGCACGCACGGAGAAACGATTTAATTCGGGGAACCGCGAAAGAGAGAGAGAGAGGGAGAGGGCACGTGTGCGTGTTCACGCGGCAGTCGTAATTGCAGAAGAAAGATTTACGACGGCTTTGGAGAACAAGTTCGAGGATTTCATTCTCTCTGATTATAATTTACATTGATTGATGCACGCATCAGGCGCATACGCAGCCATACGTGAGACCTACATGTATTTTAATGGAAATCTCAAGAACGAAAGATTTTTATGGATTCTTAAAAATGGATTTTTAAAAGAAACTCTCTATCATTGCGGATTTTTAATTTCGCAGCTCTGTGAAATCAGACATGAGGATGTATGGAGGATGATTATATATATCTATATGAATTTTCCAGTATTATGTTCAGGTATCTGTGTATTTGAGCAGAACAATTCACTTAATGATTTAAGTTGTTTAATTTTTTTGTTTGTTCTTGATTTTTATGTAAAATTGTGTCTTGCAGTACTTATTTGCAAATTTGATGAGAAAGTACCCAGCAAACACAGAATATTGCAGCAACATTGCAGCAATGTTGCAATGTTGCTGCAATATTGCAACATTGCTGCAATGTTGCTGCAATATTCTGTGTTTGCTGGGTAGCATCACCAATTAAATCAAAATTTTTACATATACTAATAAAACTAATAAATATTCGTGTAAAAATTTATTTTTGATCCGCTTATTTGTTTAAAAGTTATTTATTTAAAACTGCAGCAAAATATAATAATTTTCGCTGCAAAAATCATTATAAATCAAATTTTTCATTGTTTTCTTCTTCGCAGCTAGTTTCAGGGCCAAAATTTGGGCATTTGTAACCAACATTTTTTTATTGTTAATTAGAAAAAAAAAATAAACATAGAGAAGTCTTCAGTTTTTAAATTTCGATAAGTTTTAGCTCGTATTGTATGTCCAAAACATCCTTGAACTTTTTGCGAATCTGTGATGCTGCATAATTCCATTCTTTCATCTGAAGTTACCGCCCGAAGTCTCCTGTTTTATAACTATAACTTTAGTAGTTTTTTTATTTCCCAAAGAGATATTTTTTTAATAACTTTTCTTTTATCCCATAAATCTGCTCTGACGTTACATGATGGAGCAGATAACGCGGGTGTGATAATTAAGACGAGATCAGGAGCGCGCTCGCGTTCTTTGCGTGTCAATCCGATTCGGTGTGCATCTCTCGCTTCTAAACGCGAGATATAAGCGTTTCTCTCATCCCGGTCTCGTGAGAGACGGTATCGTCTGCAGCATGCGAACTGAATCGCGCGGTAACAGCCGTGTTGCACGCTGCAGCGACGACGGTGACGATGCCGCGGCCGCGGTTTTTTCGCGGCCTCGTAGGCACCGGCGGCCGCGACGCGGGAAAGGCAACGACCTCGAAGTTCCGATTTGCAGGGTGTGACGCGAAATGAGAAATAAACGCGATATCTGGAAATGGCACGCTGCACAGATCGCGACACATTAATATCCGAATATACGGCTCAGATCTTCGAAGGAGTATTGAAATTTAATGAAAAATTCTCATGGCAGTCACTTTTCTTTAAATTTTTTCTTTTAAAGACACTGTCGCGGGGAATCGATTGAGGATTAAGCCTCCGCTGCGGCGTGATGGTGTCTAGTTTCGCGGTGTCATGCGCGAGATTAAAAGCACCGCAGCAGCAGAAATGCAGACCTCCGGGCGTAGCTGAAAGACAGACGGCTTGTTCAACGATGACCCGCATATTCGAAACGATTACGTCTCCCGTCGTTGTGTGCTGACTCATAGGCAGGCCGGCTGCCTGCGCGCTTTATTATTGTTACACCGCGATCCGAGGAAAACGCATTACCCGCCGTGGCGTGTGGCAGGTAATAGCCCGGATCGCCGCCGATACTTCCGAGCAAGAAAATCATCCTTTCTGCTCGCGTTTTCGCGAGCCCCCGCGATCTCTCGACGGTGGAAGACCGCGGCACTCTATTGTCGGAAATAAAAGCGCAATTAATCCGTAATGACTTTGGTCGTTTCATTCCGATGCGTGCCTCGCAACGCGGGCAGTCCGGGAAAAAGACTTGAGAAAGTAAGATTAATTAGTAACATCCACAGAAAAGTTTCTTTTAGTAAAAAAAAATTTGTACATTGCTATACGATTAAAGAAGAGTCTTCTTTGATTTGAAGAAATTTTTTGTCTTTTTTTTTCTTAAAATTAAAGAAATAGTTTGATTATGCAACGCAAATCTTTTTTTAAATAAAAGAAATATATTTTAAAAAAACCAGAACAATTATATTATTTCGTACATTTCCGTCAGTACTTTCTTTAAATTAAAAAATTATTTGTCTAAATTAAACAAATAATTTACGTATTTTTAAAAAGGCTAATAACGTCATTTTTCGGAATCAAATGTTTATTTTCCTCAAAAATATTTTCACTTCAAATTAAAAAAACCAAGTTAAAGAAATTATTTAAACATAACTTTTCTCTGGATGAAGAGAGAAGAATACACTGAAAAAAGAGTTTAGTAATAATAATTAGGTCTAGATACTAATTACTAAACCTTAGTGAAGTAATTTTAATTAAATGTTCAAATTAGTATAACCAAATATTTAGTAATATTTAATGACCAATGATTAAAATTATTATGATTGGTTGCACTATTAATATGATTACTAAATATTAATAAATAATTGGTTATATCAATCAAACATTTAATTGGAATTATTTCATCACAATGCTTGGTTATTATTGCTAAATTCTTTTTTTTTTTTCAGTGTAGAAAAATCGTAGAAAAGAGAATTCAGGAAAGTCGAATTAAATTGCAAGAGCATCGCGAAATTACGTTCGCGCACGCGGCAATTTGCCCGTACGTGCGCAATCAGGAGCGAACGATATTTTAAAACTATTTTTCCAAAGTCGCATGGGAACGAAAAAGATCATACGTGATCAGCGCGTACGGATCGTCGAGATACGATAAATATATTCTGCGCGTTCTCTTTTTCTCTCGCGCGTTGCGAGAGGAGGAACTCACGCATTTCCAGCGATTGCTCATTATCTGTGGAATGCGTCGTGGCGGCTCCCTCGTACTTTGATTGCATATCATTATTAATAACGCATCTTCTCTCACGCGTCTCTTTCCTGCACCTCGACACGCCACGGAGAGAGAGGGAGAGTGTGAGAGTTAATAAATATGTGGAGGGTTTCACCCACGTGGCTTACCATATTATATATCTCCTATTGGCGAACGAGTTATATAATAGCGTATCGATATTATCCAAAAGAAGATTAAGCGGATTAGAGAAAGGAGGGACGCACAATCGAATAAATGTCACTCATACAGGTATTTAAATATCATTCAGAAACGTCGCTCTTAATTAATGGTTTAATTAAAAAAAAAAAAAAAGTATCTCTCGTGGCGAGTTACGAGATGCAGCATATCGATATTGAAAGAAATTAAGTAGATCGGAAAGGATAGAAAACGGAAGCACAATCGTATTATTCGTATTTAAACATATAAATCATGGCCATTTAAATATATCAACGCAGTAATCGCATTAGTCATTTCTGACTAATGCGGTTTAACGCGAAAAAAAAATGTATCTCTCCTTCTCTTTCCTGAAACTCGCTTCATCGATAAAAACCCAATCAATGTTATCTAATTCTTCCGCATGATAAAATAATCGTCAAGTAAACGAGCTGTAACGCTGAGAAACGTGTGTTACAGAAAAGACTTTAAGTTACACGGCTGTCCCAGTTTTTCTTTTGCGGGCATTTTATGTCCATATATGTAATAATTAAAAAGCAGTAAAACGATCTGGATGCCTAAATCCTGTGCGTTTTAATGCGAATTACGGCGGATATTTCAGGATACCTTGTAGACGCAAGTCATAACGTCCTTCCAATTACGGAGCGTAATTGGACGTTGAGCGCGTGCAACGCCTTGACGGTTTCGCGCGACCGTGGACGGACAGACGGCCTTCGCCTCGCGTTGTACCCTTGCAATTCTCGTCAATCCGTATAAAACACGGTATTTTGTCTACATTGCGGATCGTAAAAATGCGAAGGTTCGAGCGACGCGGCGGAGGCAATTTCTTCGCAATCTCGGGAACGTCGCGGGCCTCGCCGTGACGAAAGACGATAGAGCATCATGCAACGAGCAAAAACACAGGATATTTTTATCGATTCGATTAAATCGGCTTAATCAACATTCAGTGCAAAAATAGAATACAATAAATTTGAATATATAGTAACATATTTACATAATTATTATGCACAGAAGAATATCAATTCTACTGCCAAGAAAAGCGACTCAATTTCTTTTCTTGTAGTATAAGTAACAATTATTTTCAACAAACATTTTCTTGATAATCTTAAAATATACTCATCACAAATTTAAAATTCATTATTATATATAAAGAAAGAATTTATACTGTTTCCAAGAATATTATAAAATTGTAAAAAAATCAGAGTAATAAAAAAATCGAATTTTTGTTTTAACTTAATATTCTTGAAATTTATTATATTACATTACTAGGCTTCAGAATATGTTTTAAATAAATTTGATAAATTTATGATACAGATTTGTACCTATATAAACTGATTGTGAATGAAATATTTGAAAATAATATTTATTTAATTTAAGCATATATTTTGTGTATAGATAGAATTTTATTTTAAATAAATAGTATTTGTTTCAAATAAATGACGAGTGTATTTTAAGACTGATATAGAAAAAAAAACTGAATATTATATAATTGCTCTTCTTATACGAGAATATTTTTCTGTGAGCACACAGAAAAAAAAGTATTAAATCAACAATTCATTGTTTCATACATAGCAATAAGATAAAATCTTCTTGAAAGAATTTGATAATCTTAAACAGAGAAAGAGACATAATTCGCTTACACGAAGAAATAAAATTTTATGTTAATAAATTATGTCTATTTAAGATTATAAATTCTTTCAAGAAGATTTTATATTCTTGCTTATGAAACAATAAATTGTTGATTCAATACTAATTTTTTTTTTCTGTGTACCATCATAAAACCTAGCATTTATACGCCCAATATGTTCATATTTGTTGATCAGATTTTAATCATGGTTTGTTAAAAGCGTTTTGTACTCTCTACACGTTCAATGTTTGAAACATTCCGTCGCTAATAGTAAAACTATTCGACTTTGCTCCGAGACACAATCGCGTTCGCTTTGTATTCTAACGATCCTACTTCCGACAGGAATCAACCGCACGTGACTTGCTTACCGATATTGACGAGCTTGACGCCGTCAGCCTCGATGGCCTGCAGCGCCGTGGACACGTTCTCCAAGTGATGATGCTGGTTCGCCGGTCGCGGGTTCCATCGGGGCAGGCGACGTTTCGTCAGCACCTCGACCAGGGCGCAGAGACGCGTGCCGTCTCGGAAGTCCTCGGCGAGGTCCAGCACGGGGCCGCCGCCCACG
>QKQZ01036695.1:0-11390 GCA_003595255.1 Solenopsis fugax
CGCTCCGCTCCGCTCCTCGTCAGCTCCTCGTCGTCCGCTCACCGCCGCCGGTACGAGGCCTACGCTCGCGCGAGAGCGAGCTACGGGATCTAGGGAAGCGAGGGATCACCGTCACGAAGAGAAGCTCGTTCGCGTGAATTTCGAGAAATTACCTTACATTCGAATCTCGAGCGAATTTCCCCGTTCGCCGGAGAAAGTCTCGAAGCGATCCGTAAGCTCCTGCAAACGCTCTACCTGAAAAGCCCTCTATTTCTTAAATTGATATCCTTATTTGTTAACGGCAGACGACATTCTATTTTCGGAACGAATGTTTTATCGTGAACGAAATATATTATTAATAATGATTGATTTCCTTAACCCTTTCCTCAACTTTCTAATCGTGGTCGTTTCATGTATACTCCGTGTTCAGAATTTAAAGATGTATAGGATATTTCCCAACACATTAACAAGATTATGAAAAAATTACAGACTGTTTTATATTGCATTTGAAAGTAATAGAAAAAATTTGGCGGCGATTTTTTATCTGGATAAGAAGTTATTTCAATAAGAAGTAGACATGTGCTCTAATGAAAATATAATTAATGAAATAAGAAATAATGAAAAAAAATCTAAATTTTTTTATTTAAGTACTTTAAATATTCCAGATGATTTATACAAAATTTCATTGCGATGCAGAGATCAATTCTGTAAAATAAACAAAATTTATTTATAATAAAATTTTGTATAAATCATCTTGAATATTTAAAGCATTTACATAAAAAATTGCAATTTTTCTTAATGTTGTAAGAAAATTTAATTTTTAATAGCAAAGAGAATAAATAAACTATAAAAATATAATCTTATTCACTCAACTTTTATACGTATATAGTTTATTTTAAAGTATTAATATTAAACACATTTTTAAATTTTATTTTATCCTTTGCAAGGACTGTATGTCCGATACATAAATAATCCTTAAATAATCCAATATTAAAAATTTATTAAAACATACGCATATTTTACCATATTTTTTATTTTATATTGCACAAAAGCAAAATAATATAAAACTTTTTAATGCAATGATGTAAAACTTTTAAATACCACACTATACGTGAATTATATTGACAAAAGATACTTTAACATAAAATATCACAAGTATTTTTTAACAACGTTCGAATCGAAAGAGACTCCGAACACGATTGGAAACTCAAGCTCTTGTTTCATATTTAATTTCCAAACGTTGCGCAATATGTTAATTACAGCTAACGGCTCCAGTTTATTAATCGGTGCGGTTTGAAAGGTAGAGGCGCGTAAGAAAGCCGTCGGAGGTACGAGAGAGAGTGAGAAAAAGAGAAAGAGAGGCGCGGATAGCGGCGTATGGACCGTCCTGTACAATCTCGGAGATGAGAGCTGATCTTCTCTCGGCGTTGCAACTCAAACGCATGGAGCGTGGCGCATCCGTGGTAAACGGAAGTAATGAATGCGGCCGCGCGCTTATCTAGTTTGACACTTCCTTGCCGGACCGGTCGCGCGCATCCACACAAACGATCGTCGTCGTTTTCGCCAAACGTCATCAGAGGCCAAACGAGTCAAACGAAATCCCGCTTTCATTGATTTACGTAATAGATCGTAATCGATTCTTTGTTGCGCCGTTCGCGTTGCGCGCGGTAAGGCAACAACTGACCGCGACTATTCCCGTATATATCCCGTATATTGCCCGATATCTCGAGGGGGAACGGCATTCCGGACGCGAAATCGCGACGTTCATACTCGTCTGCTGTTTCTAGCTGTTTCGAGATAAACCGAAGAACAAAATCGCACGCGAAGTAAATTTAATAGAACTTAGACAAGGATACAAACGGATAAAAAAAACCACGCCTAAGAATTGGCGAAACATTTTGATGAGAGAGAGAGAGAGAGAGGGAGAAGAGAATGAGGAATCCATTATAAAAAACACTTTCTTATTATTTTCACTAAAAGTGATAAATATTTCATTAAAAAAAATTAATGCGCGATAAATATTTATATATTCTTTTCTCCTTCCTAAAAAGGAGACTAACTTAATACAGGCTTCTTACGCCAACTAATGAGGATCATAATGCATATGTATTTCCATATTTAATATTATTTGTATTTTATATAATTTACAAATGAGGATCATAACGCATATGTATTCCCATATTTAATATTATTTTTATTTTATATAATTTAAATTATTTTAATTTTTAATATCTTATAGATATTCTTAGACAAATATTAGAGGCAGTAGAAATTTCTTCCAGTGGAAATTTCAAAACGCGCGAGTTCCGCTGTTTTGAAATTTAATTAACTTTAATGACATTAAACGTCGCGACACTCATCCGAGTAATTATTAAGCTCCATTCAAAGTTTCTCTTCCTCGTCACTATCGCATATTTTTATGCGTAAATTGTTGACACACTATTATCAATTATTTCTCGTTAAGTAACTCCGTAGTTCGATTTGCTTATCGTTGCGCTCCTTATCATCAGCCAATTCTCTTTTTCTTCATCTCTCCCCGCGACGTACCGTTAGTTGAACGTCCAGGACATCCGTGATACCTCCGTGTGATGTGATACGCTAGTTTTATTTTTTCGGCGTAGCATGAAAGCGAGCGAACTGGTCCATACCGTGCGTGCATGCTCGTGTGCACGTGTCGACGATAACGAACTGCGCCTGGGCGCGCATTAAGAGGGACAAAGGAAAATTGATAAGCACCGTAAATACATGCATTATCTCTCCGAGAACGTCACGACACCCGGGCCTGACCTTCCACCCCTGTCCGCAGATTACGGCGGGAACGATAAAAGTCCCGGGTGACTAGCCACCGCAGCGCATTTACTGCTCTCCGCGACCTGGCAGTTTCCTTTTACGTCACGTTTTCGCGCTTGATCGACTCGATCGTTCCGCGATAACGATATATATTTGCGGATGTATATCCCACCACTCCGAGGAAATTCCTCGAAGATTTATTCAGCGTTACGGACTAACGTGATTTTATTCGGCAAGTTGTTTAACGTGTATCTTTTTCATCGCGACTTCGCGCAATAGATTCTGTCACGGAATCTATTAAGTAATCTAAAATGGAGATTCATAGTAAAAACGTTATTTTAGAAACCTTTTTATATTCAATTTGCAAAGGAGAGTTGCTGAATGTGTACGTGACTCAAGTTATTTTTTTTACTATATTAGATTGGCGAAAAAGTTATGTCGTTTTGTTTTCTATGTAAATGGAAGTTTTTACTTCGTATGAAAAATGCCTTTCATTTACATAGAAAACAAAACGACATGACTTTTTCGCCAACCTAATATAATAAAAAAATAACTTGAGTCACGTACGCATTCAGCAACTCTCCCTTCTATATATTGAATATAAAAAGGTTTCTAAAATAAAGTTTTTACTATAAATCTCCATTTTAGATTAGCTTCCGTGACAAAATTTATTGCGCGAAACAGCGATGAAAAAGATATACGAAACAACTTACTGAATAAAATCACGTCATTTTACCAATGTATTTTACATTTGACACTAATTTATACACACATAAAAGTTAGAAATTGTCTGATGTTTTAGATAAATTCTATTTTTACTAGGCAATCAATCGCCTAAACCGTATCTATGGATCTTCTAAATCATATTGCCTTTAAAAGTATCTATGGATCTTCTAAATCATATTGCCTTTAAATCGAATTCATGAATTAAAATAATTAAAAATATAAGGTATTATTAACTAATACTTATTTTATTAATAATTTATCGGAAAAAGAATTTTATAATTAATAAATAATGATAATGCAAAAATAAGAACATCGAATTAAAACTGGGTTGAATTAATTTTTGCAATTGACATTTTTATTCATACCAATTATGACAATTACTAATTTTACTATTACATTTATCAGTCTTAAATTAATATCATTTATTATAATAAAATTTATAGTAAAGTTTAGAAAACTTGATAGATTTTATAAAAATATCAATTTTATAAAGTTTTTGTAAAATTTATAATAATTTTGCAAATATATGTACACGATGAATGTAAAATATTCTACATAAACCTTTGTGGTTGCTTATGTTAAGTAAAAATATAAAATATTGATGAAATACGACTTACAATTAGGCAACCGATATGCAATCAGCAATTCTAATTCTTCGAGGACATTAAATTGCGCGATTAGCATTCTTGATGCAAAATAAAATTTCTCTTATGAAATTAACGAATGTTGAAAGATAAAGATAAAGTATTTATATTTACATAGAATTCAGAAATTATATTGTTTAAATTTGATAATAGGATAAAGAAAATATTTTTTTTTGTAAAGTTAATCCCGACAGCTGATAATATTTCTGAAAGTTTGGGAATGCTCCAAGCACAAAGGGTCTTCTTTATGATATTGCTATAAGATGCGCATGAAAAAAATCGATAACAATACAAGCTGGTGAATGGTCATCCTGACATTCCTGTGTTTGGATCAGTTACCTGCTCAGGTAGATTCTGGGACAAAATCAGGTAAAAACCTTGTCTCCCAATGTATAAGATCGAGAGATGGATCGTAATGTATAGGACCTGATAAACTTAAGGGATTGTCGAATGCCTTAGAAGTTTTCTTATATCTCTAAGATAAAGGTACATCTAACCTATCGCAAGCACCAAGAAATATTTCAGTACTTATTATATTAAAAAATTTTTAAATAAAGATATTTTACTTTTGATTTTCAAAAATGAAACTCTTATACAGTATTACCGGTTCATTACAAAAATTTTAATGTAATCTTTTTGAAAAAAAAAATTAAAAATTTTTATTATAAAATATAAAATGTATTCGTAAGATATAAAATACGTCTTACACTTTTAAGATATAAGATATACATTCTTATTCTTGTAAGAATGCATCTTGCATTTTGCATCTTACCTTGCAGATAAATTGGCCATACTTATGTAAGAAACGTCCAACTCACATGAAATCCGTTTCAAGAAAAATGCAAATAATATTTGAGGTGATTTAAAAATGTAGATAAAACTTGTTTTTTGTCTATATTTATTAATTTTAGGCATATATTAGGTTTAGATCTTTTTTATTTACTGTAGAAAAATGTACGTATTACCCACTGATTACAATAATTCGAAAATTCTAATTTTGTGAGTTAGACGTTTCTTGTATAACTATGACCAATTTTGTCTAACTTGAAAAAAGTTACGCATTTTTACTTTTTAATAAAATTTTTTCTATTTAACGTTGAATCGAATTGGAAACATTCAGAAATTACAATAATATTATTAAGAAAATTAAACCTATACATGTGTATGTTTAAAATATTAGATATCATTTTCATTGCAACTATTAATTTTATGCGTTTTAATTAAATATATATATTCAGTGAATAAACATATATATATAACACTGTTTTACATTGAAGTATTAGTTAAAACAAATACAATTTTCTGAAGACAAGTAGACTGAATGAAACAATTGTTATGTAAACAACATTGTGCCCGTTGGGTTAATCACGGAATGGTATTAAAATATCACAAAGCCCGTGAAATGCCGACACTTTCACGGCTGCACCCTTGAGAGATGTAATTTGGCACTTTGCGCGATCTAATCTAGTATTCTCCAGACACTCGCTTTCGTCATTCGTCCGCTTGAATTTCACTAATTTCAGTAAGAGCATACGTCCGTCGATTACGACCAAGATTGCGGGTTTAAGATATTACTCGGTCATGTTTTTTCAGATAGAATCTTTAAGTAGGTAGTCTCGCGACAATCCGTATTAAGCCAAAAACAACGATTCAGATTGGTCCACATTTCTTTCAAAAGGAAGTGCCTGAGTATACCACTTATACAATTTTTTTCTTGCCAAAAGAAAAGGAAAGTATAATCTCAGTTTTTAATCAAAGAGAATACATTTTTAAGAATATACTGTCACACGAATATTAAGTCTAAGAAAAGAAGATTCCCAGAAATAGAAAAACAAATTAAATTTTAATTCCACGCTTTTCTAAATTTTCAAATTTTAGAACATTTTTTTTAGATTATTTTCTAAAGGATTAGTTAATAAAAATTATAAAGTGATGAATTAGAAGACAAATCGTAATTTTTAACAGTTTTACACGTGAAAAATTATTAAATTCTAATTATCCGTTTTTAAAATGTTAAATTTAATTATTTGTATGGAAAAAGTGGAGTAAATAATCTGTCAAGTAAAAAAGAAATAAATACTGAGTCTATTTTATATTTTTTGAAAAAAGTTGATCAACTTTTATTCTAAATAAAATGTTCTATTCGATGTTGGATCGAATTGGAAATGTTGTTACATCAAAACAAACAATTTCTGTGTAAACGCAACATAATTTAATCATTTAGTATTACGATATACATTCTGATTACAGTTTGGTATAATGTTATGATTCACAATAACCGATAATTCTCATTGTATGTGTTCTCATTAATTACTTGCAATGCTTTTGCCGGCCTAATTTTCTACGGTCAGATATAATTTGCGTCATTCGCGTATAATCACATTGTTGAGAAAATGCGCTGAAGAAATATCAAGTTGAAAAAGAGCGGCAGCCTTACGACGCAAATAGGTACATCACGAATTCATGAGATGTGGCCTGCTGCGCATCTCATATTACGAGGGTGCTCGTTATCATTACCACTGCAATGACATTCCGTGACGGTGGTAATGAATCTTGCCGAGACTGCGGGACCGGGGCACGCGGGACACATGCGACGATGATAACGATAACGAAATGGAATGGGATCGCCACATTTGTAACGCGCGCGATCGGCGATCCTTGAGGAGGATGCATTCTAGGCCGCGCGGGTTGCGGAAAGACTTTGATCTCGCGATTGTCGATGCGGAACAATGTTGCGCAACGAGACCGCGAGAGGAATTCTGAAGTCCGCTCACGAATTTCGAAGCGGATTATATGAAGCGGTACGACGACGCGACACCGCCGCGACGACGGACGATGTTTATGGCTCAGCTGTGCGTCTAGAAATGTCGCACAATGCCCTGGACATGTGCGGCCTAGTATAAACTTATTCTTCACGAATAATGTGCGAGTTGCGTCATTACCGGATGCTCTCTCACTTGTCGTCGACATTAGACAACGAGAGACTTAAACTAAGAGAAATAGCGGTCACTCCTCAATGCCAAGGCGGGGATAGTCGCACGGCGATTTAATGTGGGCGATTAAAGGATTCTGACGAGTTGTAATATTTATATCATCGCGCCTCTAGTCCCTCCGCAAACTGGACACTTTTAAATAATCAAATTAACAACGATAAAAAACGGTAAATACGAATACAGTCATCGGTGCGCAAAAAATAACAACAACAAAGTTAATTTGTCACATAAGACTTTAATAATTAAATAACTAGACGTTTCGGCTCATCCTTCTTCGAGCCATCTTCAGTATAAGTTACATGCAGAGAAGCCGTTGATGTTGAGGCGAAGAGCTACCTCGTCAGGCAGATGTTACAAAATTTTTGACCGAGTTTATAAGCCCGAAAATAATGAACATGACTCAAGCTGTGAAAAAGAGTATAACGAGCCATGATTAAGATGAAAAAAACTTATAGAAAGCGACGTAACTCACCTCAACCTCAGCAATTGTCAAATTCTTTACAACAAATTCTGGCACAAAAATATATACCACGTGCCACGTTTTAAATAACGAGAATGGTTGTACCGGTCGAAAACAGATCTTAGCGTTCAATAATTTTCTAGGTAAATTTACAAACATTTACAAGATATTCTTCAAACTGCGCACTGCATACTTGTCGGACTTAAAACACAGCTTTTAAGAAGAACCCAGAAATGTATTATAATATCACGAAAATTAAATTGCTAATTAATTTAATAAATTTTGATGCTTACAAGCATCTCTATGATCCTTCCCTTTTATCCTGAAAACTGAAAAGAATTTATTACGAAAAATATTACCTTGGCCAGATTAATATTTTTCGCAATAAATTCAGGCTTGCACAATTTGCCTCGTTAAAGATTACATCGTGTACTAACTATTAATTGTGAGCATTAATAGTTTTTCTGGCCGTTAATAATTTCTTATCATTTATCGGATATCACTGCTGCAGTCTCAGTGCTCTTTATGTGCTAGAAATGACGTAGCATTTCTTCTGGAAAATTCTTATTTATCGAAAAAAGAACCTCCAAAAATGGAAGATTTAACTTTTCGATATTAAAAGGCCAGGCACATAGGTACATGAGAAATAAGAATCGTTTGAAACATGGACATTACAGTTAGTTATATATTCCTGAAATAGATGAAATATGTGCGAGATACGGCAGGATAAAATCGATAAATGATAAGAAACTATTAACGGCCAAAAAAACTATTAATTGTAATGAATAATTATAAAATTTATTATGGGAAAAGTAAAAAATAAATTCTTTTTTTATCCTAATTATTATTTTAAATATTTTGACGAATTACAAAAATTTCTTAAATATATGTTTGTGCGACGTAAATTTTGTAAAATTTAATTATTACGAGCTATATGCGCTTTGATACATTAATTTAATTATTGCACGAATCGTATCATGTATATTTTCATATATAGATTTTCTTGATATTATTATATTATTTTGTGAAATAATATAAATTTATATAAAATCAATAACAGTATTTATTCTTAAACTCGTATAAAGCAATAAATTTGTTTTGTTTAAAAAAAAACAGTACGATATTTTCTTTCTACGTTGAAAAATAGAGAAAAGACAGTATAAGAAGTTTAGCTAAGAGAAACAGACATTTTGACGGCTGATATTGACAGCTTTCCCAATTACTGTTACATAATTATGAACTAAACGAGGCAGCGCGAAATGTCGTCACTTCTACTCTTTCTCGAAACAGTTTTGAATAATGCTCTCCCCATTTATAAAACTGATAATTGTTTCTTTCACCGATAGTGTCTTTTTATATTTGTTATAGAAATAAATATACTTAACAAATATCTCTTCTTCTTCTTTGAAAAAAGAAAAAACTGTACTGAAAGAAAAAAATAATTGCAATTACTATAATTTAATTCCGTACCCATACAGCACAGAGCTTGCAGCAACATTGTTGAAACGTTGCAGCAATATTGCAACAATATTTCTGCAAGCCTCTATTCTGTATGGGTAGTCATTTTCGGTGTTAATTATATTTTTTATAACCATGCAAATTACAGTTTTTAGTTTATTACTACGTAAATAGTAAGCGAATGTTGAAGAAATAATTATATTCGCTATAATTGTGATTGCTTTTACTGTTATATAGAACTGTTAATTTTATTTTTACCATATCTTGATATTTTACTATATTAATATTTGAAATTATCATAATTTACAATAAATTTTTTTCATAATTGGTGGAACTATAGGATATAATTACTATAACAATGAATTTTCTACCCATAATTATTTCATCATGCAATTATAGTCACAAATACAAAACAATTTTTTCTCAGTGCGAATCGACATCTTTTAATTGGTTCACCGAACGCATTTATCCTATCTCCTTTAGCAAACGGCACCGCTCTCGGCACCGCTCTCGTGGGAGGGGGATTTCTTATTAACAAAGAATATCGCTCGTCTGGGGACCGTTTAAGTCCGCAATGTCCGCGGGGGCGTTCAATTACCAATGACTGCAGTTGCGTGGCCGGCGAAGCGCGATGCGCGCATTGCGCGACGTCGCTAGACAGGCGCGATTACCCGCGTGTAACTCGGGCCTGCGGCCGAGTGTAACGTCGCATCAACTGCCCCGATATGAGAACCCCGAGACCAAGCGTCAACTGCGGGACAATCTAGCTATCAGTCTTAAACGGAATATATTTACGAGGCCGGGCCGAGAGTCGAGCGCGGCGAAACCGTTCGCGCCGCGCCGCGCCGTGTATGACATCACGGCATCCGCTTTCCTCGGCGCGTTCTCCCGTCCTCGTCGTCCTCATCGTTCTCATCGTCCTCCAGGCGGACCTTGCTTTTTCGCGTTTACCTCATCCCGCAGAAGTCGCGGATATATACATCGCAGTTGTTATAAATTCGCGACGTTTTCCCCGAGAGCCTTCGAAACGAAGCTGCGCAATCACGCGGCGAGGTCAAATCGCCGACGCTGCCCGGATCGACGGGAATTCCGCGTTTAATTGTAATGAAGGGCGATCTCTCCGTGTAACCGGATACTCCCCTTCCTCCTCCTTTCCCCTCCCTAAACCGATTAATTTCGAAAATCGAGGCAGCCGGAATTAACCGGCTTTAATCTGATTGCAGCGCTTGATACGGCGATAATTTTAGCTCGCTGTTGCGCGTACGCAAAGGAAACGCAGCCCGGGATTATACATCGTTGAATTAATGCGGGCTAATCCTTTTAATGAAATAACACAGAGCTTCGGCACGTCTGCTACGAGCTGGCTCGCAACTTTATAGAAACCGTTATTGTTAAAGCCGTTTTATTTCCCCAATTCACTTTATTTTATTCTCGTCCTGTCCTAAAAAAAAAACAGCTTATCCTCTATTAAGATAGACAAAAAAAGAAGAAATCTCTTCTTTTTCGACAGAAAAAGAAGAAATAAAGTTCACGATGGGATGGATGGTAAAAGATATTTTCAGCATCAAAATTGCCGTGTGATTACGCGGGAACTTGAGCGTGCCGAAAAAAAAAAGGACAAATACATTTCTTACGCTCTTAAAGTAGACGTGTGAGAGATGTCTGCGTGTGTGAGAGACATTTGAATTGTGTTTAGCCGTAAAAGTCGGTCAGGCGGAGGAATAAACCGTCAGTCATCTTGACGTCTCCTCAGGTCGGGCGAGTAATTGTCAGAGAAAGCTCATTATTACGTCCGGGGGACGTGTTTTTAATATTCCGCAACGTGAGACGTGACGACGGGGACGTGAACGTTCTCCCGTCTTCTCGACGGAGAGTGCATAACCGACCGTCACGACGACGATGACGACGACTCGCGGGGGACGTCCCGCATTCGATAACCGCGCTGGATAAGGGTAGGTCGATAAACGTCGCGGGTGAGCCACCCTGTAGACCGACCAGCCCGTTTTCTCGCGAAGAACTCTGGTCGACGGCGGCTGCTCAGGGCGGAGGGTAAAGCGGCGGGGTAGCGCCTGCGCCTGGAACAACCCCCTCCGCAAGTGCTACCCCTATTTATCGCCATGTCAGAACCGGCAGTTCCATCTCAGGCGTACGCGCCACAGGGAGGTCGACGATTCGATTCTCGTTGTCAGTCTTCGTTGTCGCCGTTGTCGTCGTCGACGATTGTCCCTTAGTCGGGTGAAGTCCCTTTTGTCGCAGGACCGTCGACAAATATGCGGAAAGCGTGGTCGACGGGCGTCTGAAGATGCAGCCACGATCGGCCCCTACGTGCGGGACGGAAAT
>QKQZ01036696.1:0-16354 GCA_003595255.1 Solenopsis fugax
ATATGGATTGATGTATAAAATATTGATCCAGATTTTTCAATTTTCCCGAGCATCAGTATCACCGTGTGATAGGAATATTGACAGTAATACTGATTGTTTGAAGAGGACGCGTCAGTGTAGTTGCACGATCACGGATGACATAATCGCAGAAATAATCTCAGTTACAGAAATATTGATGCATACTGTCGCACTATTGCTGACTCGACATTACTAATCAATATGATTGTCTAATAGGACCTTACACAGTATCAAGGAACACTGACAGCATTATTGATCGCGTGTGATTAATATCGCTGATGGATCGATGTAGAATATTGACGGTGATCCAAATTTTTTTATCCCCGAGCATAAGTATCGTTGCACGATAGGGATATTGATAGTAATACAAGTGATTGTGTGAAGAGAACGCGTCAGTGCTTCCGTCAGTATACTTCCACAATCATAGATGACGTGATTGCATAAATAACCTCAGGTTGTAAAAATATTGACGCATACTGTCAGCATTATTGATCAGTATTACTGATCGTGTAAGGTCCCTATAAGGTCGCTGTACAATGAACGTCGATAGCTTACTGTAAATTATATGTATCTTTAAAAAAAAAAAAAAAGAAAAGAATACACAAGTTAATAATATTGTAGTGCATGCTAGTTACGTTTTTACAAAGTTATATTCATCCGCAAAAATTCACTCTTGTTTTTCCTGCGTGGAGATAATGGCGGTTGAGAAAGAGAGGTAACATAAAATGTACCGTTCATGAATATTCTAATTCAATTCATCAGACTAGAGCAAATACGTTTTTACGCGCGTCTTTAATCTCCCAACGACAGTCCGCGTTATTTATTATCCCATTGCATATGCGAGCGTGTGGCTGGCATACTCATTAAAGAGCTAAGAACCGATTTGACCCCGGCGCCGGCGAATCAATCCCCGTCGAAGGAGGAGGCGCGAAGACGCGCTTTTTACTTCCCCTCCGCGCGTGCAACGCGAACGAGACACACTCGTCTATTTTTGCTCCCGCGGGAATGTTGGCTTCGCTAAAAATAGTTGGCCGTATCCGCTTCCGTATCAGATATACCATAACGCGGGATGAAACGACTCCGAGGGACATCCCGTATGCGCACGACACCGCCACCGTGTATTATACGCACATGTACGCACGCACACACGCACCCGATACGCACGCGCGTATACACACTCGTGTGATACACGTATGTACATATATCTAGTTTGATAGACGAGAGCGAGCGATAGGAACTACGACGAGTTTAACCGAGCGGTATTTGCCCGCGATAAGATGCGCGCGTATACCGTGCCAGTGGCGCCTGTGCTTGTGTACCGAGACACGGAATTTCAGTATTTTGCAGTAAGGCCGCCAGGACGACTCTCAGACGCCCAGTCCTACGGCGACGACGCCAGATTATTACACAGGGAAGTCCCACGTGGGAGGGATGACCGCCGATATTGTCCACGAGAACTACCTTTATCTCTGTTTTTCAAGTTATCAATTATTTATAAACTTTATCTCTCCACAAATAGAATCCTATCAAAAATTCTCTTTATAGCTTTTTACTCTTAAAAATAAAGTCTCCCTCCCCGGCCCCTTCCGCCACGTCGAGCTTCAGAAAGAGCATGGCCTCACGTAAAAGAGCTTTAGCTCTCGCCAGCGTTTCTTTTACTCCTCGAGACTGAATATTAAATCTGGCACGTCGCACAAGTTTTCTCTGAAAGTTGCGTGTAAAGGATTATAAGCTGTCACTAATTGGAAACGCGATAAATGTTCTATCATCTAAATATCGCAATCCGCAAATATTTACATAACCAGTGGCGCTAAGTTAAGTATGCTTAGATAAATACGTCGAGATATGTACGAATTATCGCGAGCAGGCCGTCCATCTTATTCGCGTTGCGACAGAAACCTGATTATATGAGTTAATAAGTGTACACGTTAAATATACGCGATTAAAAATGATAAACACGGCCTATCGCGAACCGTGTGCGACGGCGCGGCTGGGTGTCGAACGCCGCGGCCGTCGCGCTTCGAACTCGGGCCGGATCTTGACGGATCGATCGAGACGGGATCGAGGCATACGTTAAACCACGCAAGGCAGGTGCCGCGTCGGCCACGGGAGAATTACATCGCACGTGTAATCGGAAACGAGGAGAGAAGCTAAACGACGCGAGTGTCGCGCGGAATAAGACGTGCTTCCCGCACCGCTACCGGCTTACCTTGAGGGAGAGACGCGCGATATTCCACGGAGGATCAATGAAGATATACCGCCCGTGGCGACCCGTTCGCATTTTACTTTCCCCCGCGGGGAATCGAGAAACCGGTGTGCTATTTCGTCGAGTCCGCGCTTTTGTCGAATCCCGATATTGCGTTTTCGCGAACGTTACGCGTACGTGTCCGAGCGGCGTTAAACTCGCGAAGCGTCAAACTGCGTAAATCGCGTAATACGCGCCGAATATGCGAGAGGAATGGGCGGATGTGCCATTTCATCGAATTTATCGCACGGCCTTGCGGCAGGCGATTGCGATCGGCCACAGCTCTAGCCCCGAAATTCCGCCAAGCGGAACAGCGCGTACGTTACGTTCTTATCGATTAGCGAAATTCTAGAGAAGGCAATCGTGCGTTTTATTATCGCCTCGTAGATGTAAATACCGATTAAAAGAATTTTCCTCACACCCACATAAGCGTTATTTTGTAGGCGATCGTCATTATCAACGACATTAATTTACTGAGAAAGTGAGATATCTTAATTACACATTGAAAAAAAAAAGACTGTTTATAATTACTAAATGTATAGTGAAATAGTATCAATTAAATATTTGGTCAATGTAACCAAAAATAATTTTACTTTTCTAAATATTTAATAAAGTTATATCAGATTTGATAATACTTACTAAACATTTAGATAGATACAATTATTTTTGGTTATATTGACAAAATATTTAATTGATACTATTTCATTATACATTTGGTAGTTATAACCAGACTTTTTTTTCAGTGCACTCTAAATCGGAATCAGTGTATTATTGAGGCAATGAACAGCCTGATTTTAATACTATATGTATAATTATATCAATCAGTGATATGTGCATTGTCTTTCAATGATAATACACTGATTCCGATCAGTGAAAGTATCCTCCTCTTAAGCAGAATCACTGAAAGACATGTCTGTTATAATAATTGTTGAATTAACTGTATTAACATACACGCACAACAGTTAATTCAACAATTATTTACACAAAAAAGGTATAACTATCAACATTTTTAAATCGAAAATTAACTAAACCAACTATTGAGTTGAATGTATAATAATGTTTAATATTTAGTTGAATGTATTAGTTGAAGTAAATATTTTAGTTTTTCGACAAATGCTCTTTCCAGTATTTTTCGACGCTATTTCTGGATCTCTAGATGCTCGTAGTCGAGCACTCAGACGGAATCGATAAAAAAAAAAGAGAGAGATAGAGAGAGAGAGAGAAACTCACGTGAGGACACAGGTGGAACAGCTCGGTCGCGGGTGGAAAGTTCTCCCTTTCTCAATCGAAACGACGCAATGGTATCGACGGCAGTCGCAAGCGCGTCAGAGAGGCGACGGATGACCGCGTCAGCGAGTCGCCAAGTCGAGGACAGACGCCTTTTAAACGAGACTAGCGGGAAAGGATCGTCCGCGTCGCGCCGGCGAGGCGCAACGACGACGACTCGACTTTCACGTGGGATTCTATCCACGACGATGATGGGTCGTTCGGTCGGTCCCCGCGAACGAGCGTCCGAAAAAAATCGCACGCGCTTGCGTGCTACGAGGAGACGACGACGACGACGGCGACGACGACAACAACAAAGCCATAAACCGCTCGCTTCCTGCGTCGCGCCGCCCGTCCGGTTCTGAATGCATTACGTCGCCGCCGCCGCCGCCGCCGCCGTCGTCGTCGTCATCGTCGTCGGCGACTTCCACTTGCTTCCATTTGCGCACGCAAACCTGACACGCGTGGCATAAATATCGGCGGAATAATATCGCCGCGTGCATTCCGAGAAAACGAGCATCTCATCGCCGGTCTCGTCAGAGTATGCGTATATATAAAAAGAAAATAGTTGTGCTCATTATCTATGCGCGAGTAACGTAGTGATATAATAATGAATGCGAGCGTTACGAGTGCGATTAAATAGATGTATCGTTGTAAATTATTTAATAGTGAGAACGGCGTGGGTAAAAATAGATTATCGAAGCGGCGCGATGCGTTTATTAAGACTTTGATCGCGTCAGAGTGTCGCCGCGCCACGCGTCACTGGAATAGGCAAGATAGATCGGGGACGGATAAAGCTTCGCGTTTAAGAATTGCATCTTCTCCGTGTAACGCCCACGCGGGCTTGCAAAATTGCAGCGCGCATGGCGTATATAGGCGCCGCTCCGTATAGAGAGTGCCCCGCCGTTCATATCCGTCACGGGGGTATTCTGGTTTCAAAGGCTAAAAAAAGATGTTGTTCAGCAATTTCTTTAGGAAGACTTAGAAACCAATTAACATTAAACTTTGCATGCTCTTTTAGTATCAGTTTAACAATATTTTAATATTTTTTAAATTAAAAAATATTAAAAAAGATGCGTAGAAGCGGTGAGAGATAGACAATAGCTCACCTTCACATTTAAAAGAAAAAAAAAACCAACTCTCTTCTTATTCAAGAAAAATGGCTGTGCACGGAAAGAGCAATTAATTTCGTTAAATTATGAAATATCAAAATGCTTTAATAATGTATTTTAAGTGATGAGAGATAAACAATAGCTCACCTTTAAAATAAAAAAAAACCAATTCTCTTCTTATTCAAGAAAAATGGCTGTGCACGGAAAGAGCAATTAATTTCGTTAAATTAAGAAATATCAACAAAATGCTTGGATAACGTATTTTAAGCGGTGAGAGATAAACAATTGCTCATCTTGACATTTAAAATAAAAAAAACCAACTCCCTTCTTATTAAAAAAAAATGGCTGTGCACGGAAAGAGCAATTAATTTCGTTAAATTATGAAATATCAACAAAATGCTTTGATAATGTATTTTAGGTGATGAGAGATAAACAATAGCTCATCTTGACATCTAAAATTAAAAAAAACCAACTCTCTTCTTATTCAAGAAAAAGAGCCTTGCACGGAAAGAGCAATTAATTTCGTTAAATTATGAAATATCAACAAAATGCTTGGATAATGTATTTTAAAGACAAATATTAAGAATATATATTAATAAAATTGATTTCTTTGACTTTTCAAGATAGAATACCTCCTAAATATCATTCGATGAGCCAATGTCGATCAACCGGCGAATTCGAAGTCAAGTTTGAAGTTAAGTGGATCGCTGACTTCTTTCCAACATTCCTCTTGGGAAAAGTCGCTCGAGTCGATCTCGAGTCCAACGAGCATTTATTGTCAAAATTTAACACATATAGGAGCCGGACGTTACACACGTGTGTACATGAGGGCATGCGAAATGCGTACGCGCTATACGTGCGTAGTAAGCGTACGTGTGCGCATAATAAGCAAAGGCATAAAGTCATCGGGTGTTTGCTTAAGTACGTGTCATATTAAAGAACGGTACAGAATATTATTGGCGCCTGCCTGGCAGCATTGCGAGGAATGCGACGCATGTTACGTGCGGAATTTGAATAAAATGCGAGGGAGAGAGATACATAGATATAATATATCCCGATATCTATATCTGTATGCATGTAGATTCATACGTGCGTATCTCGGGACATCAGGCATTGTGAAACAAGTAGGCGGGCGCGCCGCGAATAGTATCGCAATAAAATCGTTCAATTTATTTCGGTTCTCCTGCAAGCGGAGAGTGTCGGCCGCGGCACGAGGGTCTAAAAAAAGATTCCTCGCCTCTATTACGCGCGAGCGCACGGGCGGCGATGGTAGGCGGTAGCGGCAATGCCTCTCGATCAAAAGGACACTTGGCAGCACTTATATTTTCGTTGGCCCTTATCGACATCGCGCCACTGCACCTGCGATGCACCGCCGTTAGACTTTAATAGACGTTTTCGCAGGATTGATGTATTAATAACCGACGTTTCACTCTTTCGTCGCGACACGACGTATTGAGGGGTTGTTTGTTCATCCCAAACGGAATATACAAATATCTACAGCACGAACATTATTGGCGCATATAAATCTCTAAAAAAAAAGATTCAACAACAATTAAAAATCATTATAAATAAAAGAATAAGAAGGAATTAAATTCTAGTCAACGCGAGCAGCTTGTGAAGAAAAAAAAGGAAGCAACGGTGGTCCTGTTGAACATGTGTATACAGATACAAGACCGCGGCACGTACGCGAGGTGCATAAAAAAAAAAAAAAAAAAAAAAAAAGAAAAGCCCGATCGTAAAAGAATCGGGACGTGGGAAGGCAGGAAAAAGTTCTGCGCGAACTAGCGCAGAACTCGGCAGTCGACGCTCATAAAAAGACCCGGCTCCAAGATCATAGTCACGACCCTCAACCAAAGCTCACTCTCTCTTAAGAGAGGGCGTCCATAACGCAGGACACGTGTTTGAATCCCAAGATAGAGAGGAGAAAGAGAAGGAGAGGCAAGATATGACAAAAGAAAGAGAGAGAGAGAGAGAGAGAGAGAGCTTCCTAGACGACTCTAAAAAAAAAATAAAATAAAAGACCGATGGAGGGAACCTCGGGATCGTCATCGCGGGCTTCCTCATTGTCATTGTCCGCAAACAATGCGCCCATAAAGAGATACGCGTAGAACGACGAGAGTACATAACACATGCGTTACGCATGGACGCTAGATATGTGCGTCTGCGTGTGTAACGTATACGAGCGTGAGCGCACGAGGAGATACGTGTTGACGCTTTGTAATGGCAGAATAAAAGATGGCCCGACGCCAGTGAAGGCGCCACATACCAGGCGCCGCCTAACCACTCTTTTCCTCCGTCCTACTCTCGCGCACGCCGCGGGGTCGTTCTCGCAGTCCGTCTCTCCTTCGTGGCCGCCTGATCCATCTCTCTCTCATTCTCTCCTGCCAATGCACGTCCCTCTCCCACGACAGCCGTCTCTCCCTCTCTCTCTCTCTCTATCTTCATCTCCCTCCGCATTTCGTTTCTATCTTCGTCCCCTCGACTCGCCCCGCGACAGTCCGACCGTTCACTCGTTCGCTCTCCTCATCAGCAAACACACCCCCCCTCTCTCTCTCTCTCTCTTATTCCCCGCCCTTCCCCTCAAGGCACACTTTTCCATCTCTCTCGCGTTACCTTATCCTCCTCTCGCGCCGCGCCATGTTCCGCGACCCCGCGTCCATCCATTCCTCTTTCTGTCTTCCTCTTTTTCTTTGACCAATTCTTTGACCCTATACAAACAGGGCCGCGTGTATGCGTGGCGGAATGTGTGGGGGCTCGAGACGCGCGCGCGCGCGGGCATATTTTACACGCGTGTACATACACGCGTAACGACGATGTGGTGCATCCTTTTTTTGTTTTCACCGGTTCACCGAACGTCACACCCGCGGAGGGCCGCCGATTTCTTCTCACCCCTTCACCCTTCCCTCTTCCTTATCTCTCGCTCTCTTGCACGCTCGTCCGAGATACGCACATCGAAACTGCGTTCGATAATTTTGCAAGAGCGCTCCGGCGCACAGTGGCGTCGGCAGCACGAGGAAGTCGAAGAATTGCTCGCGAGATTCGAGGGCGAGACGGTCGTCGAGATTCAAAATGTACCAAACTCCTTAACTCTTTGATAGCCGAAGCTGCTGTATCAAAATGAGAGATCCTTACATTGAGAAAAATGCTTTCATCATACCAAAGAGGATTTGGTATAAAATGTATTTTGGGGAAAGACCAAATAGAATTTCTGACTGGACTTGATATTTTATAGCTAGATAACTTAAGGCTTTGATGGCCTTAACTATAAACAGGGTTGGGTTAGTTAAAAAGTTAATAACTTTTAATTTAACTTAATTAATTTTAAATGACTTGATTTTTTAAGATTTGCGTTACACAATCAGACTGTCTCAAAAAAAAAATTCTAATAAAAGGAATAGCCAAAAAATGTCTTCAAATCAAAGAAACATTTCTTTAACCGTATAGCACAAATTTCTTTGATTCAAACAAATACTTTTTGACTCGAAGAAAGTTTTCTCTGGGTTTGCATGTATATCAGAGATTTCGATTACCAATGATTTTCTATTCTAGGAAAAAAAAAAAGGGAGATGTGTGCCGTAGTATCGTAGATAAATCACTGCGTCGGCGCGCCCCTTCGGCAGAAAAGGAATGCCAACTCGTAACGACTTTCGAGACGGCGAAAGTATGCGCTAGACAACGCACGCGCGCCGGAAGAAGCGCGTCTCGGGTCCCGCGGGTTTCTGACGCGAGTGATTTAGCATCGCGCGATTGATTCGGCGCGCAGGCGAGTTCTCTCGTCGCCAATTCCGTTTTCCGCGGCGCATAGAGCTCTCGCAACAACCGCGACAACCTAGCGCTTTCTCACTAGCTGCTCGCCGACGATTAACACTCTCGTGCTAATTAATTATAAATTTGTCAAAGAATCTGCGAGCATAATTTAATTCCTTCCTATTAAATATATCGGAATTCTCGATGTTGATACTAACTTTTCTCAAGTTAAATTAAAAGTTAATATTGTAATTAAGTTTATATAAAATAATAAAGAAATATTATTTGTTTGTGTAGGAATATATTTTTTCTTTTACATAGACAAATAATTTTTAATTTAGAAAAAAAAGTTAATAAAGTTTGTTGTTGATGCGTGTCAGTAATTCCGTGTTTATTAAACAGCGGGGGAAGCCTTTATGACTGTGAATTATCGCCGAGGATGACCCAAACTCGGATCGAAACGTTCGGAATTTTTTAATGGAAGCTGTTTAATAAAGTTTGTGTTTCAAAAGTAACTAGTTAAAGTTAAAAGTTAACTTTCTAACTAGTTACTACCGTGCTTCAGTTAAGTCCATCAAATCATTAGCTATAAAATATCGAGTCCAATCAGAAATTCTGTTTGGTCTTAAAATTTTATTCTATAAAATACATTCTGCTATATCCTTTTTGATTATAACGAAAGCACCTTTCTCATTGTAAGGAACTCTCACTTTGACACGGCCTCAGGTATCACGTTGAGATTCTGCGCCGTTGACAACGAGCCATGCAGCGCAACGTGGAATTCTCGCGATTCGTAACAAACGCGCGCGCACACACACACACGCGACTCGGAAAACTATCGATCCCGTCCGAGCGGACGGGACATCTGTATAAGTGGAGTGTCGTTGCACCGACGGAATTCCTGCGAACGACCTTCATATTTTTTTTTCATTCCACGCGTATTCGCGTGCGACACGCGTATCGCGTGATGCACGGCATGCGCGTCGTAATCGCGCGTATCGCGCTCCGATCGACGACAAAAGGGGTTTGTTCAGAAGCGGACTTTCCATTACGCGGAACTGAACCCTGCGGCGCGCCTACAATCTCGGCATTGTATAGGGATTTCAAACTGCCAAAATCCGCTATTGAGTTTATTTATGAATCGTCGTGAAGCTATCAAAGGAACAACAATTTAATTTGCACGATCGATTTTGCCATTAATTTTCGATTCTATTAACTCCCTTGAATTTATAGAGCTCTCATGGAATACCGTTCATGAAGACTCCATTTAAAACATTCTCTCTAAATCGAAATCAGTGTATTATTCACTGAAAGATAGTGAACAGTCTGATTTCAGTGACATACTTTTAACAATATCAATCAGTGATATATGTACTGTCTTTCAGTGACAATACACTGATTCCGGTCAGCGAAAGTACCCCCTTCTTAATCGAAATCACTGAAAAACAGTGAACAGTTACTGATGTGATCAATGTTATAAGTATAGCACTGCAAATCAGTAAGATTTTACTGATTTAGATTTAGAGAGCAACTTGTAATTCTTTTTCTCGATGAAAGCATTCTAGGAAAAAATTCCAAATAATTGCAATTCCAGGCAATATGCATTCGGTGCCATTGATGTGTTTGTATTATAATTTCGATCGTTATAAATTACATTATTTATGCTCGTATATTATCCTCTGAATCACTTGAGATCTGATTGTTCTTTTCATGTTTTTCACGGACGCTTCGCTTCGCGATGCACATGTGCGTGCATGCGTGTGGAAACGTGCAGCCCGTTGTTATTGCCGTTGATACGATTCCGATAAATCCGCCATGCGGAACGTCGAAAGCCGTTCCATAGACACAGATAGCGTCATCATCGTGTAACGATCGTTCGACATCGTCAAACGGCAGGAATCACGGAGGACCGCGAATTAATACCGCGATAGCGATCTAACGCGTCACGCGCGCGCGCGCGCGCGTGTGTGTGTGTGTGTGTGTGGAGAGCCCGGCATAATAAAATAATAAAATCGCACGGTCCGTTAAATCGGCGGCGTCCGCTAAATCGTCGAGAGACGCAAAGAGCTCACGCGCACAATAAATTTCTACGCGCTCGCGTCGTTCAGCGTCGTTCTTCTCTCGAAACTTTTATCTTCTATTAATAGTTACAAAACAAGTCGTACGCGCGCGCGCGCGATCCTTTAATCCTTTCGGCGCTGAACGGCCCGACGAGGCGTAACTTATGGCAACAGTAGCAACGCGTGCTTCTCTTGCGTGAGCGAACGCCTTTCTATCGATCGACAGGTTTGATATCGATAATCGCGTAACACGTGTAACTTGACGATAAACGCGATAAATCATTAATATTTCAACGTGTAACTTTTGGAAATCTTTGAAAAACGTTAATCACATTGAACTTAATCAAGGCTGGTATTTCGTTTCTCATATTTTTCACCGAGCAGTTTTTTTTTTTTTTCGTTCGGCGNCACTTTTCGCGCGAATGCAATCGTATATAAATAACATCGAAGATAAATAAGAAATGAGAAGAACCAGCGCCAGAGAGTTTCGTGATGCGAGATGCTATGACTTATCTCCTCACGATTTATCATTTCGCTCAAAAAAAAAAGACAGATAGTGCTAAATGACTTAATCGTGACTCAGAACGTATCTATTAAGCGTACCGAACAACTTTAAAACCGTGTTTGCATTTTATTCATTCATCACAAAGGACGACAATGTCTGCTCATCGTAATCAAGTTAAATAACCAGATCGGATTTTAGAAATCGTTAATGACGAATGTATTTAGATATTCCAAGATCACCGAACGTTTCTCAGCCGTTTGACATTCATCCGTATATAATCAACTGTGCCTTTTACTAAGAAACGCACGTTACTTGATAAAATCAATGGAAAGACGAGAAAAAATTTTTCCTGTCTCATGTAAAAAAGAAGATGTATCAAGGTTCAAGTTGCGCAAAAAACTAGTTGTTTTAGTCGTAAGACGCAAGAATTAGAAACACTATCGGACGCTCGATCGGACAGACTCGTCCGATCCGCGTCGCCGAGTCTCGCTCGAACGGCAATTGATGCGCGTCTGAAATTACGACGGCAAAAAATCTGGGGCACGTATAGCAAAATTGCTTGACAATCATTAACGAGCGTAAGAGCGTACGTGCTCGCCGTTACGCGAGACTTAATTCCGAGTCTGTCTCCCCATTCCCGCGCTTCCCTCTCTCGCGCTCTCTCTCTCGCTCTCTCGTGAGCACTGCTCTCTATTTTCCCTCCCCCGTCGCGCCTCGATCGCTCTCTCAAACGCTCCTACTTGTTCTCTATATCTCTCTGCGTTGCTTGCCCACAAACACGCACCATCAGCGGAGCGCAAACGCGATACGCAAATGTCTGTCCGCCTCGTCCGCGCCTAAATACGCGACGGACGTTGTCTTCCCGTACGCATAACACACGCTAGCTCGCGAGAGATCAGAAATGTTTCCTGCAAATTCCTCGGCCGTCAGTTCACGTTTTTCGTACTTTGAAAATCTCTCGTGAAGTGAAAAATCACTCGAAATTTTCACTCTTTGGAGTGATTTTTCACTGTGCGAGATTTAGAGAGTGGAAATGCGGAAATTGTAGAAAATTCCTTCACGACGTAAGGGAACGTATAAAATAATTTGTAAAATAATTTCGCACGTTGCACGCGAGCTGACTCCAAAATGTTCCTCGTCGTCGAGTTTTCCTGGAAAACATCGTTGCGGCGATGCGAAATTAGCTTAGTTTTTCCGGACGTTTTCGTCGGTGACGCAAGTATACGCTCGCGCGCTCACCGACGCGATTTCGCCTCGATTGCGCCTCGTAATATCAGAGGCTGCTGATTGAAACACTCGGCCGCGGCTCGATAAAGGAGGAGACGTGAGAGCGGGCTTCTCGGAAGAGCATGCGAACTTTGACAGATGGCCTCGTATACGCATACGTATCTCTCTATCTCTCTCTCTCTCTCTCTCTCTCCTTTCTTTCTCCCTCGAAGGCTCCAGGGAACATTTATTTCGCCTCGTAGCGCCGCCGTCGGCGGTCTCGGCGCGCGGTATAATTTAATTATTAATTTAACGACGACAAAGTAACGATCGCGCGGACAATGAGCGTGCCGATTATCTCAACGCGACGTGAGATAGTAGTGGTAGCTCCATAAACCGGGTCTACCACGAGAGTAGTCGTATTATAATTTACGCACGGTATTTATGCACTCACGCATGGCGAGCCAGTACGCACGCGAAATATGCGTTCGATATACTTGCGTAGTAGTAGTGGCGAGTCTCCTCGTTACGGGGAGTTAAGCCCCTCGTGGAACGAACGAACGCCGTCCGTCTCTCGTAAATGCGCGGGCGCGGGCGCGGCATGCAAATTATTCTTCGAAGATACTCGACGTAATTATATATAGGTCAATAATATTATCGATAAGCATCGCGATCACGTACGCGACGCTTGTAGGCACGGCACCGCGCGGTGTGGCGAGTCTCCGGGAATGGCGAAGTGTACAGTGTTGGTCCCCGAATCAAGGTCGCATAGAGAAAAACGGCGAAACATATTGAACCTATTCCCTTGGATCTCCTTCTCGCCTTGACGTTTCCTTTTAATATATAACGATAAAAAAAAAAAAAAAGAAAAATTCTTCGTACTGCTATCAAAACGCAATATTTGGTTATTTATTCGATTAAATCGATGAAATCTGAGCGGAGCGGTGATCCGGCGTTTAAATTTTGACAAAGTAGCGATATATCGCTGAGAAACGCGATTTGGAGCCCGCGTTTACGCGAACGGGAATGGCGCGGCTCGGATATACAGTTAACGAAGCGCACTTCTGGATCTATTTTCGCTCGATCGAAAGATCGAGGCCGTCGACCCAAACGGATCTCACGAGAGCCGGGAGAAAGAGAAGGAGAAAAAAGGAAGAGATAGCGAGAGGGACACCGAACCGCTTCGCGAGTCGCGATATTTGCTCTCTCTCTCTTTCTCTCTCTCATTCTTCGCACTTGACTACGACGATGAGGACGATGACGACAACGAGGCGCAATCAATCCGTCATTTTATTAAGAGGCTTATTTCGCGCCGCGATTTCATTCCCTCTCAAGTGGCCTGATCCAATTCGATTTCATGGCGTTCTCCGCCGCGCGCGCGCGCGTGTATGCGTCGTCGCTTAGCTCTTTTCCATTGACGGCCGGCTCGTGTGCGATCGTCCGTCGCCCTCGATGACATCTCTTTGTACGCGACGCGACGAACGAAATCATCCTTTAACCCCGCAACTGCGGCACGCGCGAACGAAATTGCCGGTGAATGAGACAGGGAGAATCCGCAATTGCGACACCGCCGCGCAGATTTGTCGTCTCGAAAGTAAACAGTACACTGAAAAAAAAAGACTGGTTATAACTACCAAATGTATAGAGAAATAGTGTCAATTAAATATTTGATCAATGTAATCAAAAATAATTATACTTTTCTAAATATTTAGTAACTTATACCAGATTTGATAATACTTACTAAACATTTAGTAAAATAAAATAATTTTTGATTATATTGACAAAATATTTAATTGATACTATTTCACTATACATTTGGTAGTTACAACCAGACTTTTTTTCAGTGTAGCCCCCGAAAACAGCTCGACAATGTTTTTTTTTTTTTTCCAATCGCATTTTCGCGAGGGAATAACAGAAAAGATGGAAAACAAAAGGATAGACGGTGGTTTTGCGAGAGCAGACAAATTTTCAAGAAAGCCGCAATTATTAACGAGCGAGGAAACGGTGAGTCGGATGAGTCACGGCAGCAGCAAGCCTAGAAATGATGATAGACTTCGCGACCGAACGCACCGAGGCCGCTAATTGAAGCGCTTTAACTCGTCTACTTGTTTTCCCGCTTAACGAACCGTTAACTCTTAAAGCTAACGGCTGCGTAAAAATTCTTTCCTCGTTCGTCACGACCACCTTTTGAAAAGCGTATCATTAGCACCGCGCAACGTTTGCCGCTCGCGTCGTTATCCATGATTAACTTCTTCAACGTGTTTAGAAGTTGAAAAAAGTTTCCCGCGCGTGTTCCATGCAACTTGGTTAACTTGGCGCGAGTTGCATTCCGACGGCGGAAGATCGTCCGCGTTTTCCTCTACCGAATAGTCGGGACAAATCTGTCCCCTTTTATTTAAAAACTTCGATCCGGCTTCTCCGCCAGACTTGCAACGACCTTGAGTCTCTCGCACGAGTTACCCCGCGTGATGTACGAGATCGAATTATTCGAAACCAAAAATAAAAAAGAGCGGAGTAGACGCAATAATTTTTTTCAAAAGTCTATGGTTTGTTGTGATGCAATATCGATTGATGCCGAAAAAAATATTTAAAAAAACACTCTAAATTATTATGTCTAAAAAAATTACAAGGTTTCAGTATATATTTGATGAAAATGTAAATGAAAGTGTTCCATATTAAGTGACTCGTACAATTAAAAAAAAGAAAAATAGTCTGAAAAGCATTTAAATGTTAATTTAACGTGATAATTTAAGCCTTGAGTGCCAAAGGTGACATTTGATTTTAAAAGGCAATTTAGCTGGTCCAGAGATTTTGCCGAGAAAACACGTTACTCCGAGTGAGATTCTACGCAGGAGCAGAAAGCTGGCGATGTATATTCACGCTTTTGTTCCCGAGAGCAAGGACCGACGACCTCGACGGGATCCCCAATTGAGAAAAGTCGTTCCGGGATCCGATGAATGGAGCCAAGCTCGTCTGTTTACCTCGGTTATCGCACCAAGGGATGGCGCCAGCCAATGCTCGCCCCATTCACAAGGGATGCGGAGAAGGGTGTTCCGGATCGTCGCTCGTGGTCGCTCGGCGACGTCGCAGCGGAGGAGAGGAACGGACACGAGCAACCTGTTGCTTTCACCGTATACATATATATATATGTGTGTACACGTCGGAATATATCCACGTGTCTCTCCTCCGCGCGCGGGACAGCACCCACACGCAACATGTTGCAATCCCCGAACCTACGACCGTAAAATATTCGCGCGCGCGACGGATTATCGAGCTACACACGCTCGAGAGCAGCCGGGCGCACAGCGTCGTGCACGTAGGTGGACAATTTATCGTCGTATAAGCGCGGAAACCGAGAGCTTCGTGCTTGCGCGAATCGGTGAGGCGAGAGAGAGAGAGAGAGAGAGAGAGAGAGAGAGAGAGAGAGAGAGAGAGAGAGAGAGAGAGAGAGATAATTGGCCATGCAGTAGCCGCGTTTTAGCTCGGCGTTGACAGTTTTTCATGCGAGACAATAGAATAATTGAATAGCGCGATGAAAATATGATGACAGTGATACAATATAATAATAAGAGATAATTTATGTATAAAAAGAGAGAGGCATAAATAAATCTCATTCATTTATATTAATATCACATGATATGTACATTAATTGTCATGAATCATGAAATTCTTGAACTAAATAATAACTATGATTCAGAATATCCGAAATACGACTCATTGCGCCATCAGTCAAAGAAACTATTATTTAATATAAAAATATTAAATCGTCATTAAATATTCATAAACTAAGAATACTTATCGCGCTATAAATTTTTATATGTAAATGCTACCGCTCCATTTTCGAAAGCTACTATTCGGAGTTTAAGCATTTCCAGAATTAATTATAAGAATCTCGGAAATGAAGCTCGGCAACAAGCGTCTCCTTCGGCTCGAGAACTGCGTTTGAGATTCTCGAGAGGCGAGACCGACGACGCATTTCGATCGATCGTCGGCCGAAGGCGGCACGACGACGGACGTCCAAAGCGAGCAGAGTACAGAGAGAAGGAGCGAGAGATACCTAGCGCCAAAATAAATCAATAAAATAGCGAACCAAGTCGGGCACGTAGGCGCATACACGTGCATACTACACACGGCGTATAGACCGTACACGTATGTGGATACGAGAGAAGAGTGAGGCGAGGCGAGGCGGCGCGGC
>QKQZ01036710.1:0-19518 GCA_003595255.1 Solenopsis fugax
TGAAACAAAAGTGTTTAAATTCAATGTGAAGCTTTGCGACATAATCAATCTTAAAATAAAAGAGATACACAAATAATTATTTATTAAAGCAATAATCACTCTTCTTCTAACTAATTAAAATTTTGATATCTTTTTATGTCCTAAAATCAGTAAAATTTTATTTGACCGATTTTCTTCCATTCCTTAGAAAAAATCAAGTAATTTCATGTAAGTATTCAATTTTTTCTACTGTACAAGCAATTATGACTCCTTAAAAAATAAATGATAAATAAATGTAATAACACGATTAACAAATGTAATAAAAATATCATGTTTCTTCTAATAATACTTTATTATGGTAAAAGCCATTTTAGTATCACAATTTATAAAAATTAATGGCAATCAGGGTATTATGAAACCGAATGGATTCCAATTGGAATTACTTTATTCTGACCATGATTTTTATTGTTTCTCAGGAAAAATATAATTCCGATTGAAATGTATTCTGAATTGTAATACATATTCTGATCTCTTTCACCATATTGTTCAGTCTTTGTTTAGTAAAAAACTATATTGCATTAAATAATAATGAATGTAAGTTACTGTCAACTCATCAATGAATTTAACCAATCTTCATTTATCTGTGTTAAATGACCTTCATTGTTGATAATTTCCTCCAACAGTGTGTCTATATCGCCACATGACACATTTGCTATAGACTCTGTTGTATTTAAACTATTTGTACCATCTACATCGACTAGCATTTTTGTGCTTTCTGATAGTGTAAAATGTGACTCGACACCATTCGCCGTAGCTTTTGATTGCAGCTTGCCACTTTCACACTGTTCACTTTCAATTTTACATAACATATTTAAATCAAGTTCTGTGCACCCACTATCAGATAAATCGAGATTCTGCGAAGTGTTCGTTACAGTTGCATTCATGGGCAATTGTGTCTGTACTTTTCTATTATCACAATATACGTATTCACCAGTATTAGAAAAAATTTTAAGATTAATATTTGTCTTTTTGATGCTGGTGATTCTGGGCAGTGCCTTACTAATATTAACGCCCGCAATCTGTTCGTTTATAAGACTATCGTTTCCTTTAGTGCAATTAACGCCTTCTAACTCAAGTGGCTCAAACAGCGGTGACTTATTTGAACCAGTAGATTCCTTCGGCGACATAATGAATTCGCATTTAGGAAATGTTCCAACTTTATCTTCCGTTGGAGGATTCGACGAATACTCCGCGCTTGCGATCTCGGTCTGCTCTTTGGAAAGCTCCTGTCCGGGAGTTACGGGCGGTGTGTAGAGCGAGAGTTCCGTCAGCGCAGCAGATGCATTGTCTTCTTCAACAGGCTTCGGTTCCTCCCAGGTGCAGGAGATAGCTGGCCTAGCAAAGAACTTTAAATCCTCGTAACCAAACGGCCAGATGCACTGAAATACAGAGCAGAACTTGTGAGCATAGATGTAAAAAAAAAGTATACGCGAAATAGGAGTAAGGAGATTACTTACCTCCTCTGACTCACAGGCCCACACCGCTTCTTCCAGATTAATCTGAAATGCCTTGACTCTTCTTCGAATCCCGCTCTTCGCGCACAGCGGACAGAAACCATCCATTCTGTAACGTGATCGTTAATTTAACCAAAATTAAACAACAAATGAAACAAACTCCGGATGAGACGCGTAAACAATCGCACAACTTCGCGCACGAAGTCCGTGATTATGAGATAAAATAAACGTACGTTTTGAGGCTAATTAAGTTTTTCCGNCATGATTAACAAGATACCTCGGGTATTATGTATAATCAAGCATTGCCACGCTTAATCATGTAGTCCTTCTCAACACGTGTTTTCGTGTTGTTGAACGTAAATAACCTAGGAATCGCCGGCATTTTTGCTATAGTAAAATGGAAGTCACGTTAGCGGGAACAAAAACACTTACACACGACTCAAAAGATAACTTGAGTCGTCGGTAACGTAGGGAATACCTGAAATTTTATTATATCCGCAGATGTAATGCATTAAATTCTCTGAAAGAAGTTCTCAAATATTTCAAAAAATTGTACGTTGAGTATCACGTAGAATTATTTAGATTTCTAAATAATTATGTAAATTGTTAAATATTATTTACAAATCTGTACGTTTTATTCGCAATTTTTAGTTTTTGTAATAACTTTCATTTAAAAAACACTTGCATCCACATATGAATCATGAATTCTTCGAATGTCAGATTTTAGTATTTAAAACACGCATTTATTCTTTTTTTATTGCCACTACGAAAATCACTAGAAACATTTGAAAATCTTATTTTTCGAAAACACATTTTTTTCCGATCCAATTTAGATAATTGAAATTGAAATCACTTTAATCAATAATTATATAGTATTCTCGTTTTTGTATGCATCGAGTAACAAACAAAATTGTGATCAAAATAAAATGAAAATTATGCAGAAATTATTAACTCAAATAAAAATAATAGGTATAATCCAAGCAACTCAAAATATTATAAAATTTATAAGAGAATATTATATTTTAAATACGTATGCATAAATATTTTGTACATATTTTTATGTCCGGAAAATGCAAGCATCTATCAAAAAGATTATAATAAACATAAGCATTTAATTTTTAATAAATATATATATATACGTAAATAATAAGAAATATTTTTCGATACATTTCTGGAATATATTTTATAAATGTTGTAATTTTTGTATTATTTCAAGATCTCTGATGATGAAGTGTTTCTATAAAATCTTTACTACGTGTTTTTTGAAAATAAATTTTCAGAATATTTATGAATATTTATAATAAATATTTTGTGTTGTCTGACTCAAATCAATTGCATATGTGTATTTAATAAATTTGAAATTTGATCTACTCAAAAATAGTATAAAAGATGTCACACTTTGTTTTTCTTAATTATTTTTTCTATAAAGAATAAATCTGGGTCGCAAAGATCGCAAATTATGCTCTTTGCGATATATTCATATCAAATGTTAAATGTATTATCTTATTTAAAAAATAGATTTGTAATTGCGGCTTTATTAATTGTTTGCTGTCGCGATAAGATATTGTTGATAAGTTTGTAAAGATGTGCTGAAAAATATTATTTTTCTCTCCTTCTAATTCTTTAGAAAAATTATAATTTAATATGCAATGCGCTTATCGGAATTATGAATATATTTTTCAGAATTGTAATCTAAAGACCGAAATATGCTGATGCGCATTTACATTGTGACAGCCTCTTGAACCTGTCCCGGAATTGTCCCCCGGAGTACCGATGAAAGTGACTTTCCTTATACTTTCTCGTTTGAAGCAGCACTCTTACACTCCATACACCAGATCAGTTTTCTAACATCTGTCGTACGCTTCGGACGTCTCCTGTTAATTCATTAATACATGAAGATCATAACGTTAATCAATATATATATATGTATTGTATTTCTATAAAAAGAATATTAAAATAACATAATAACAGTAGCTTTTATGTGGCACAAATTATTGCATAACAAGTGCGACTAATAAATAGAAAGACCAATAGGTAAAGGATTCTCAGGAATCTTCAAGAGATGGGAATCTTTGTACGACCGATTCTGGAGATTTCGGATTCTTCGAAAGAGGTGAAATATATAGAGATAAAATTGTTGTATATTGAAACAAAATCCAACGAGATGTAATATTAATAAAAATGCTGATAATAGAGGCTTACGTCAATAATACTGATCAGTAATAATATTGAATCAATAATACTGGCAGTATGCATATTTTTACAATCTTACATTGTCAGTATTATTGACAATTTCAGCTCAGTTTTATGTACCAATATTGACGATATTATTATTATCGTGTGTGATTGCAATATTGACAGATCGATATATGCATATTGGCGATGATCTGAATTTGTTGATTCTCAAGTATCAGCACTATAGTCAACAAAAAATTTCCTCATTTCTCATAATATTTTTAAGAATTTTTTATATTTTAAATCTATGAAGATTTTTGAAAAAATACTTTCTTCAGATTTAAGTGTTTTCTTTGAAAATTAAGAAAAATCTAAAATTATTTAGAATATTTCAAAATTCATATGTAATAAAGAAGTCTAGAAAAGCTGATGATTTCCTTTGCATTTCTAAAAAAATATTTTCCAAATTATATAAAATCTAATTTATATTTAAAAAATCGGAAAAATTTTTTAAAAAGTTATAATTATTATGAAAATTCTGAAAAATTCTAAAATTCACATAGAAGTTCTAAAAATTATATGAAATTAAAAAGATATTCACCAAGATGTTGTATGAGATATTAATGCTCAAGTCTCAAGAAATTCAAAATCGTTTATACATCAATATATCAATATTAACTCTATACAGTTAATAATATTGTCAGTATTCATTGGTACTCACAATATTATTGACCATGTGTCTCTACAAGAGATATGGATTTTTTTATCACAGGTGCAAGCAATAGCGACCAATGTGTCTTCTCAAGCGCATCATGTGTCCAGAACGAAACGGGGACAAGCAATCAGCTCCGTTGGAGGATTTCGCGGATGCACTATTTGGTTGACGGGGCTTTCCGGTGCCGGGAAGACTTCCATTTCTTTTCAGCTTGAGGAATATCTCGTTTCTCAGGTGCGTCACGATTTGATGATCGTTCGACTCTTTACTCTACATTCGCGATTTTTATTCGATATTAATCTTGGAACACAGGGAATTCCCGCGTACAGTTTGGACGGTGACAATATGCGTACCGGTCTAAACCGTAATCTCGGCTTCAGCAAGGAGGATCGTGAGGAGAACGTGCGTCGCGTCGCCGAAGTTGCAAGGCTCTTCGCGGACGCCGGCATCATTGCCCTCTGCAGCTTTGTATCACCTTTCGCGGCAGATCGGAAAATAGCACGTGAAATTCACGAAAATGCCAATCTACCTTTTTTCGAGGTATTCGTCGACGCGTCCCTCCAGGTTTGCGAGGCCCGCGACGTCAAGGGACTCTATAAGAAAGCGCGTCAAGGTATCATTAAAGGTTTCACCGGTATCGATCAAAATTATGACGTACCCACCGAGCCTGACCTCGTCGTCAACACGGAGAACGCGACCGTTGAACAATCCACCGACATCGTCATCAACTTTCTCCAGCGCAAACAAATTGTACCAAAGGCATGTGTACTCAAGCAATTTCCTTTTCTGGAGTTATTCGTGGAAGAGGATAGACTGGATGACGTCCGGAAGGAAATGAAAACTCTTCCGACTTTGGAAATTGGAAAAGTAGACGTGCAATGGCTGCAAGTTCTCGCTGAGGGATGGGCGGCGCCTTTGAAGGGATTCATGAGGGAGAACGAGTATCTTCAAGTAAGTTTAACGCCTGTCCTGTGCGTAACAATTTAACTTACAAAGTTACAGTAATACATAAAAATAACAAATCCATATATCAAATGCATATTTTTTTTATAGGTGCAGCATTTCAACTGTCTGTACGAGAACGGTGTTTCCATCAATCAATCGATCCCCATTGTTCTCGCCGTGAGTACCGTCGACAAAGAGCGCTGCTTCGATGCGGCCGCGCTCGTCCTCAGGTACCAGGACAAAGATCTCGCCGTTTTACGCAATCCGGAATTTTATCTTCAACGCAAGGAGGAACGTTGCTGCCGTCAATTCGGCACGGATGATCCCAGGCATCCCTATGTCAGATTGATCCGTGACTCTGGCGACTGGTTGGTCGGCGGGGATTTGGAAGTGCTCGAAAGGATTAGGTGGGACGATGGGCTGGATCACTACAGGCTGACGCCTAACGAGATCAAAATTAAGTGTCGGGAGATTGGCGCCGACGCAGTTTTCGCTTTCCAACTGCGAAATCCGATCCACAACGGACACGCATTGCTGATGCAGGTTGATGCCTGACGCTTGCTTCAAAAAGAACGAGATCCCTTGTGCCCGCTCGTTACTTCTATATCTTGTTGTATTTCAGGATACCAGGAGACGTCTCGTGGAATCCGGCTTCAAGAAACCAGTCCTTCTTCTTCATCCTTTAGGCGGGTGGACTAAAGATGATGACGTACCACTATCAGTTAGAATACAGCAGCATCAAGCTGTCCTCGAAGAAGGCGTCTTGCACAAGGATACCATTCTCGCTATCTTCCCTAGCCCCATGTGTTACGCCGGTCCCACGGAGGTCGGTATACTTTTTTCGAACATTTCATTAAACAACGCGTTATGTACGTGCAACACCTGAAATATGTAAAGATCGTGAATGTTAGCTTAAAAATGCCTAACTGCTCATCGTGATTTACATTCTTTAGGTGCAGTGGCATGCCAAAGCTCGTATGATCGCAGGAGCAAATTTCTACATTGTCGGACGAGATCCTGCTGGCATCCTTCATCCCGATAAATCCGCCATACCAGACAGCAATCTCTACGATGCCACTCATGGCGCGCGCGTCCTTTCAATGGCCCCGGGTTTGCAGAATCTCGAAATTATTCCTTTCAGGGTAGCTGCTTACGACACCAAAGCGAAAAAAATGTCTTTCTTCGAAGCTGAACGGCAACAAGACTTCATCTTCATCTCCGGTACCAAAATGCGCAGTAAGTTTTTATTCCATTCTTCATTTTTTAATTTGTTAGTTTAAATAATTTTATGTTATTTTTATTTGTAAATGCTCTATACGCGCATCTATCTTTACAAGAAATTTGTAAGAACAATTTATTGTTTTTTTTTACATTATAGATTTGGCAAAAAATAGTGAAGATCCTCCCGAAGGTTTTATGGCACCGAAAGCATGGAAAATTGTCGCAAAATATTACCAAACTCACACGTAATCAACAAGCGAATTGACGAAATAAATAATGTTTATTATATGTATAATATAATATAACATTACTGATTCTAATATTGTATAAAATTAAAAAGTTTAATATAATGGGCAATACATGTATAATAAAATAAAATAAATAGGTAAGCTACGGAGCATAAAGCAAAAATAATGAAACAAATTTTGTATTTTGTTCTAGTCTATTACCTTCTGGTATATCTTTATTATTGCATCAAATGACACGGAAGGACATTTTGTAGCTTAAATATATTCGACAATCAACCGAAGATTGTCGATAGAAAATATTCTGCCATTTAATCCGGTATATCTGCAATACAATATCGCACTATTCTTAACTTTCTCCTTGTACGTTTTATCATAAAAAAATAAAGCATTTGCTTAAGCAATCTAGGTAATAAAGGATAATATTGTATACGTTTACCTTCTTCCTCAGAGTCGGAAATTCGTGTAGCCTGAAGCGAGCTTTGTTTCGTTAATGTACGGACTAGGCCACGTGGTCTTGGCGGCGGCGATTGTTTGTTCCAAAGAGCCTCCAGTTGATCGAAATGTTGAGATTGTGCTAAAGCGGCTTGCTCAGGACCTAGGCCAGGTTGAGAACCGGCTAAACCTGCTTGGCTGATCTCTTCCATTGACGCGCTTACGCTAAAACGACGTTTCACTCGCTCCTCAATACTTGAAACTATGATACCTGTATAATAAGATAAATGCAAGCCATGTCAAACTAAACTCTTATTTTGCATGCTTAATAGATCGACTACGATCCTCGAATGATATTAGAATTATATAAAAATGATAACCTGACGTAAGATGTCCATACTTTCGCTGCCAGGTATAAGTATCTAAAGACACCTCTTTCTTCAGTAATCTCTTAGCGGGTCGTTTCGGTCCTGGTGGTCTCAGATCTCGCGGCGCCACGTATGGTGGCAATTTGACGTATTGCGCGGGAGTATTATGCAGACACAGAATAGGCATGCATTTGTGTTCCAGCAAATGTACTGCCATCCTGGAGCAATCGGTAGACATTTCAACCCCTAAAACCGGCACATGTAGCATGATGGAACTGAGCGGAGTGCCCTTTTTCGTATCCCAGACGATGAGGCTTTTATCCTCGCTTCCGGAAACAGCCAAGGTACCGTCGCCGGAGAGACGTACGCAAATCACATAGCCCAAATGACCCACGAGAGTATGTAAGTCGGCGCCAGTATTGATATCCCAGACGATCAAATTAGCGTCTCTGGAGCCAGACACCACTACAGACTTGTCAAGCACTGCGACCGCAACGCAAGTCACATGATCCGTATGGCCGACCAACACCTGGGAGAGTTTACCGCCGGCCAGTTGCCACACCTTCAGACTCATATCGCGGGAACCGGTAATCAGGTACTGAGAATCCGGCGTTGCTACCAGGCACGTGATATCCTGTGAGTGCGACACCTGATGCTTCTCTTCGGGTCCGGCGCCGAGACTGATTATGCGCATCTGGTTATCACCAGCACCGCATATTGCGTATCTGAAGTGATGAATTGAGTTGGAGAGCGTTACAAATGGATCGTGAAATATAGTGATCAAAATTTGAAAATATAAAAATGCAAGAAAAGAGTGAATAGAAAAAGAGCCGGATAAAAAATATTTGCTTTAGCTAAATTTATACTATTATAAGTTCAATCTATTTAAGTCTTGTCCTCTCACCTCATATCGGACGCAACAGCAAAACACCGTCCAGGTCCGCAAACAGATTGAATCAATGTCCCACTGTCCGCTGCCCAAACTCTGATAGAGCCAGCACGATCTGAACTAACCACTCTTCTTCCATCCAGCATAGCTGTAACGGCTGTTACTGGCGCCTGATGCCTGAACGTAGCCACGACAAGCCCCAGAGTTAAACCCCACACGCGTACTGTCTTGTCCTCAGATCCTGAAGAATTTACGCACATTTTTATGTTCTTGCTTAATCTAGATACATTAACAGCGAATAAAGATCAATTAGCAGAAAAAATTTCTACTTTCTTTTATTTTCTTTAAGGATTTATTTATAAGGGATTTATTTATGTGGTTTATTTTAAAAGCCTGTACCAGATGCGACAAAGAGTCCTGATGCAGAAAATGCAATACAGGTGATGCTAGCGATATGCCCCTCCATGGTGGATAACAATTCGTGAGTATTGAGCTGCCATAAATTGACTAGAGAATCGACACCGCCGGTAACCGCCATCGCGCCATCCCTAGAGATGTCCAAGCAGGATATTGGTGCAGTATGGGGCTGCAGAGAATCCTGTTTCCCAGGTTTCTGCGGCTTCGGTGGTGGTTCTTCACCGCGGAAGCTCCAATAAGTCACGCGACCTCCTCCGCCAGTTATCAGAAAGTCATCTTTATCAGTTACCTGCGAGAGATGAAAATGGAAATATGATAGCATGATTTACATCGAGATGCGAGGAGAACCAACAAAAATTATAAGATTAATACAGAGAAAAAAAAGTGTGATTTATTGCGTTAATCACCTTGACCGAAGTAACGCTTGCTGACGGATTAGCGGGCAAAGTCCTGATCAACTTTCCACTGTGCATATCAAATACGGATACTCTGCCTTCAACACCACCAGCAATAGCTCTTCTACAATCTTTCGCCAGACAGAGACTCTTAACTGGACCTTGATGTCCCCTAAGTGTATGTATCTCCGTGCCCGTTGCTAAAGATCTTAGATAGAGCTTCTGATCTTCGCAAACGGCTAGAAGAAAAACTGAATCTGCAGACACGTCTAGCATGACCACCGGTGAAGGAAGAACGATGCTGTTGAGAAGACTGAAGCTTTCCAAAGACCAAAGACACACAGTTCCGTCGACAGAACCAGAAACCAAGACTTCGCCAGCGGAATCGACTCGAATAGTGGTAACGGGACCTCGGTGATGATCAACCTTCATCAGAACTTCGCCAGTGAGTAAACTTGTAGCGATAATTCTGGAATCTTCACCACCGCTTACGATAACAGAGTTGTTAAGTGCTGTAGTTAAAGTGAGAATCGGTGCGATGTGCTCGCAAATCCGACGTTTCATAACAAGATCCTTCATGTCCCAAACGATGATCGAAGTATCTTCGGAGCCGGTCAGCAGATATTGAGATTGATGAGTAACCGCTAAACACGAGATTGGGCTGGAGTGTCCTGGTATAAGAAAAGGGATGATTTATTAATGGAAACATATTTTGGAAACTCACGGAATAAAAAGGACTATAATAATCTGTTTCAATTCGTAAACTGTACTTTTTTCTCTACCTTTGAATGTATGAACAAGCTGACCGGACATCACGTGCCATAACTGAGCATCTCCCTGTGGTGGCACGACGACTACATGTTGGCCAGATGGTGCCGCTTCGATCAATTTAACTCCCTGAGGACACGTAATCGCCCGGATCTGCAGTGGCAGAGGTGGCTGTAGCCATCCATTCAAGGGCACGAGCAAAGGCGCAGTGTAACCGTCGCACCAAGCCATAGCCGCCATGACCATCCTACTGACCTTAATGAAATGATCGAGTAAGTCTTTCCTATTTACGGATTAATAGCATTCCTGATCAAGATAGAAAATAAAAAAACTTACGAGGTCACCGCCGTCTTCGGCGACCGGTCTTAACCAGCAGATGAGCTGCGCAGCAAGCTGAAGCGGATCTCTGGTAAGGACATCGCTGGATTTTCTCACGGCGTAATACACGAGCTCCAAGTCGCGCTCGAGGAGATATCGTCGGGCGTGCTCGAGGACGCATCGTAGATAGCTTACGGAAATCATCTGGGCGCTCGCGAGAAGGAAGTCGAATGCGCAGACGGCCAGTTTCTTCAGCTTGTCGACGTCGGAAGCGCGCAGAAGATGTAACCACGCTTCTTCGACGTGTCGAAGTGTGTATGTGACGTCCCGGGTTTGCGGCGCACTTTGAAACGGCGTTTCCTTGACGGGAGACGAAGAGGCTGCTGGATTCTCCGGTGATTTCTCGGAACTATCGTCGCCGTCCTCGGAGAAGAAGAGACTGGCCAATTCCGCGTGGTAGCCGCGAGAAACGTCTTGATTCGAGAGATACTTTCTGAGAGCGACTTCGCGATATTGCCCGCGCCAGGAAAACATTAATCGACCGCTCATCACTCGTACCTGAAATAATATATTTTGCAAGGTTGGGTAAGTTAATATTCTTTTTTAACTACATTAAGTTAAAGCTAATGGCTTATAAAATTAATTTAGTTACGTTAAAAGTTACATGAACATAAAACTAACTCTGTTAAAAGTTACGTTGAGATTAAATTAAGTTAAATTAAAAGTTAATTTTGAAAATCATTATACTAAATTAGAAAGTTGTAATTCTTCAAAGTTATAGTTTTGGAATTATTCAAAACAATTACAATATGGATATCTAAAATAAATTTAATATTAAATGGAGTAACAAAGAAATATTGTTTAATGTATAGGAATGTGTCTTTTATAATTCTTTTTTATACATAGATAAATTTTAACTTGGTTAAAAAATTAATAAATTAAAGTTTGCATGTGTTTAAAAAATAACTAGTTAAATATAAAATTAAATGATTTAAAATTAACTAACCCTGGTAAAAAATTTTGATAGAAAACAATAGAAAATAATTCACATTTGTGAATTTATGAACCAAAATCCATATTCAAAATGATAGAAATTTTATTCTATCATTTTCTATCAGAAATTTCATTAATATGAATCATTTTCTATCGTTTTCTGATAGAAAACGATTCACATTAGTGAATTCACGAACCAAAATCCATATTCAAAACGATAGAATTTTTTCTATCGGAAATTTTTACCAGGGAAGTTAAGTTTAAAGTATTACCTTTTTAATTTTATTAACTTTGAATTTTTTAACTAGTTGCTACCCCGATATTTGTAAAATAAATATTTAATAATACGGAAATGTAGTATAAAGGTGTTAAAGCGATAATCCACATCGATCCTAATCTACTCACTTTGAGCCACGGTACGAATGTCCTCCTGACCAAGCACCAAGTCGCAAAGTTAAATTGGTTCTCCTCCAAAAGCAAAGGTTCTTCTCCTCCGGTAGGCATAATCAATTCGAGTATCTCTGTTTCCGACAAGCCATACTCAGTGCAAGCGAGAATTGAGGCAATCCGATTAGCTGCGCCGAGTCCGACGAGTTCCTCCAAGCGTTCCAGAACCGCGTCGACGCCTGGCATCGCACACACACGCCCGGAGAGATCAATGAGAATGTCGGGGCTGCGTAGACGATCCTTTTGCAACGGAGTGAGGCGCATTCCCTCGGGTGGAAGCGCGGAAGTGACGACAAAGTGAACACCCGGAGGAAGAGTGAGCGGTAACCAGGACAAGGCGGCGACGATATCGCACTCGAGCGGATGAAAGCGATGAAGATCGTCGAGGAGAATAATTAATTGGTCCGGAAGGGGATGCTCCTCCAGGCGGCGTATGATGAGACTGAACCAATTGTTGAGGTAGAGAGGGTCGAAGGAGGCATCGCGCGGTAGATTACCATCGTTGTCTCCGCAGAGGAAGCCGATGTGCTGGCAAAGGATGCGGAGGAGCTCCAGGCTATAGGCGGATCGAGGTGTCGAGGTGCACAGCCGGACGACGCGAAGCGTCGGCGCCGAAAGCCAGTCAGGCGAATCCTGGTAGACGCGCGCAAGGATAGACGATTTTCCGGAGGACTTGGGTCCATAAATTAGAATCGGCCCGTGCTTCTGCTCCTTGCCTGGAGGTTTATATACAATTCACAATTATACACTGAGAGAAAAAATTCTTTTTAATGAAAAAAAAAAAAAAAAATACATTTTCTTAAAACCATATATTTTGATGCAAACATTTGTTTGTTCTCTTTCTATTTACATAATTTTTTACATTTAAATAATGATTTTACAAATAAGCTAATAATATTATTAAACTTAATTAAATTGTTTTCTTAGATTAAAAAATCTGATTATCTTGAATATAAAAATAGTCTGACAGTAAATATTTTCTAGAACTGCAAGAAAAAATTGCTTGATTAAAAGTTATTTCTTCATTTTATTTACATATAAATATTTCAATTAAGAAATTTTTAACTACAAGTAAATAAGCTATTAGGATCCACCAAGTAAATAACTTTATTAAGTAAAATTTTCTTGTTTTAAGATATTTTTTTTCTCTCAGTGTATAACATATTCTTAAGCCGTTGTAATACATCTGTAAGTAAAAAGTACCTGCAAGGATAAGTTGTTTAACTCGCTCTACGATCTCGTCGCCCTCGTCGGCCAGCGGTAATTCTCGAAGCAGCGCGAAATGCGCCATACTCTCAGCGTAGACCTCTTGAACCATCTTCTTGCGACTTTTGATTTCCGGGTCAGCTTCGACGGACGCGTTCACCAGCTGCTGAATCCTGTCCAGCATCATTTCCCGTAGCTTTCCAAGGTACTCATCGTGAGCATCGCAGTCGGCGTCGATTACATCGCCGTTACGGTGCTCCACGTGAAAATGCAGAACATTTTCGTGGGGCAGGGTGGTCTGGATGCGGGTCTTGAGCCCCTCGGCGGCGGCCGTGCATCTCGGCGTATCGTTGCCCGTCCACTCGCGAATCACGGCCATTATTCCCAAGCCTTGCTGGTCTAGATCTGATAAGAACGTTCCAACCGATTATACCGTCGATGAATTATTAGTGCTCCTCCTACATGCCTCGCTGCACTTATGTCTTGCATAGCAATGAAAGGTCTTTGAAGCTCGTTTTACAAACGCTTTTTGTTATGAAGAAAATTCTAAAAAAAAATTCCAGAGATAAATAATTTCTCTCACGCCGAGAGAGATTTTAGTCGCGGTGTATGTCGAAAGAGTCATAATAAATAATTTATTCTTTTCAGCATACATAAAGGTACGAGAAAGAGTTGAAAGATTTATAATAAATTCTAGCCAGCGCAGAGTCGGACTAAAAATAGCTCGAGCACCAATTAAATTTTCTGGCTGGAAAACGAATTAGCGCGGTACTAGACGTGGCACAAAGCGGCTCAATTTCCAGCTTCTAGGTAAAAGCCTCTTATAAGGTGAAATGCAGTGGGTGTGCGGCCTCTTCTTCGCGTACAGTCGTTGCACGTTTGACGGAGAATAATTTAAACGGCGCATACGACGACACTTGACCTAGAAGATCGGGATCTCCTATTTTTGGAGAAGAAAGCTCGATAAGTCCACAATTTCAGTCGTCAAGTACGACATGCCATCGGCGTGCCATAGTACGAGAGTCGATCAAATATTGACAGCGGCAAGAGTGACGGCATATCCCGATCGGCGTGTTCGATTATTTATTTACGATATTGCAAAAATGTATGACGTGCCCACACACACACGAAATATTATGCTGGAGTGCCAGAGACTTGGAATCGCTTTTTGAACGCGAAGAATTCCAATATCTCAGACATCAAACAGGACGGAATCACTAAAGGTATTACAGGCAGAATTTTTTCGAAAAGCAGCTACATATACTTTCTTTTGCACAAATGAATGCATTTTTCTATGCTTAAAAATATTAAGAGATAACATACATTCTCGATGCTGAAGAATTACTAAATTTTAAGAATCTTTTTTAAAAGATAATAAATAAATTTGATGTTCGCAAAAAGGATGTTTTTTTTATTATTAATACGTAAAAAAATAATATTTTTAAACTACGACTTATTTAAATTGATTTTTACTCGAGCTGCTCTCAAGCCCATCTTTCCAAGTCTTTGATAACTTTAACAATTTTCAATTTTTTTCGATAAAATAAGTTTTCACTTGTGCAAAATGCAATTGATATTTTGTGGCAAAAAATATATATGTTAAAATAAAATATAAAAAAATCTCATGAATTATTTATTTCTACTTTTATATGCAAAATAATTAGAAGAATGATATTCTGTAAAAAAAATCATAATTCCATTTTAAAAAAAATAGAAATGACCTTTAGATCTGCGAAGCTACTTCACCTAAAAAAAAATTAACTTTATCATGTGATGTTACCTTCAATGCTAAGCGGTTGATGGAAAATAAAAATTTCGTACTTTGCTTAGTTTTAGAGATAATAGCCCGTAACACTTTTAGACGATTCATCTTGCATATTGACAAAATATATTTTGCTCACTTAGGCCGTAGTCCAGCTGTCGTTCCGCCGTGCTCTTCAGTATGTACTTCAATTCCTCGTTTTCCGGTTGCTCCGCCAACACGCGTTCTGCGGCGATCCTTAACGCCTGGCGCAGTTTCGGTTCCTGATCCCTCTGCCATTCCCGCTGAGTGGTCTGCACGCTATTTGCACACGCAATTTATTGATGACAGGAAAAAACGAAGAGACGACGGGGGAAAAAAAGGGAAAAGTAAAAGGAGAGAGAGTCTAAACGTCAGCGTTACCTATTTGCATTCAAAACATAAGAGTGCCCATTGTGCTCGTAATGATCTTTAAGAAGGGCGCAGTGCGCGACAAGCGTTCGGTAGGTAGCCTCTTTCAATTCCGTTGGTACCCACCCTACGGTATAATTTGTTCCCGTCAACAGCTGAAAAGGATAACAAATGGAGAAACGAGTCACTCCTCTGCATCTCGAGCGTACTGTGGCAGTGTGTAGAGGGAAGTAAGAAAAGAGAGCGACGCGAGACGAGAACGGCGCGAGAGTATGTGTAAAATAAAGCGCGAATGTGCGATATCGAGGGCGTGATATGACGATGTAATTATGGCCAGAGCAGAGTACTCCTCGTTAAAATTAATATTTTACGATAGTGAGATATATGTTCCAAGCTAGTGTCCTTAATTTAAAAATCGGAACAGTAAAATCAAGGAAAAAACGGTTTTTTCCGCTTTTTCTGAAAAATACGGAAAGATACTTTGATAGTGACAGTATAAATATATTAAACTTGTATTAAATATATAATATTAAAGAATCGAATTTAAATCAATTTCTTAAATTAAATAATAACACCTAAACGTTTTGTCCTTTTTAACTTTTACATGTGTCGAAATTTATTATTTTAAACAAAACATATGGTTTGAAAACAAAACTGCATTTAATCAACCCAATTCTGTAGTTGAATTGTTTAGTTTCAAAGTAAACAGTGTCCATGTTAATGTATGCACCTAGTAAATATTCAACTAATTTTGAGTTGAATGTATAATAAATTTCTAAGTTAATTGTTTAACTCAATTATTTTAATTAAATTGACAATAGATTGGGTAGAAGCAGTGGCGACGTAGAGACGACTTAAAAAGCGATTCAAATTGGATACAATTTGACATTACAATTTAACGAATTTAACAGTGTAGAGGATAATAATCGTAATATTATATAATCGTATTATTTTAAAAGAAAAAAACCGGTTTTTCTCCAAATTTTCCGAGAATTTTTCCGAGTTAAGAACACTGTGTCGAACCACCGATATAATTCTTAATTCTACAGCAATGAAAGATAAATGTAGCGCCGCGATCAATATGTGCCGTGTCGCCGTGTATACGTTTCTTACCAGGAGAAAGCATCCCCTGGAATGTCGGTGGGACGCGTTTATTTCTTCCAGGAAGTAGCTCGCCAGATGCGGGTCGGCGTCCGGGTCGTCGCCGGTCCCGTACTGCATGTCCACCAGGAGCACCTGCGCAGGAACCAAGCACACACAGCTCTCTCGAGAGTTGATTTTGGCGAGCGCGTTTTCGAACGTCAAAGTAAATTGGACATCGCTTTGCACTGACCTCGATTCCCATATCATCGTAAATTGATTGCAGCTCCGGGCCGACCACCTCCAGCAGCTGTTTGCGCTCCTCCGGGAAGTCTAGCCGGCAAAATTGCCAAATGTGAATTCGATTTCGCGTTAATAGAAGGCTGTCTCCATACACTATGTATACAGGGTATTTCAAAAGTGGATGGCCAAACTTTAAGAGCATATTTTACTTACAGAATGAAAACAGTTATAACGTGGGTCTGGAAATATTTCCTTTCCAAATTTGGAGCATTTTTTATTCACAAATTTTGGTGAGAACACTTCATTAAAGAAATTGCTGGAAATAATTTTTTTTCGCATTAATGCATACCTCGCAGTGTGAGAATCTTAGAAAACTGACAAAAATTCAATTTTCAATATATGTATTGATTGACTTTAGCTATTTAAATTAAAAATTATTAAATATCAAGTATCTCAAATAATAATGATCAGTGTAATTTAGTTGTCAGACGAATGACATAAACATAAAACATTAATATTTCTCACAAAATATAGATTTATTGTCGAGAAACACATTGTATACGTATATTTTAGTATATAATTTACTTTAAGTTATTACAAACTCTATTTCAGTATTTACTTTGTTCAAGTTGTTACAAACTCTACTGTTTTATTAAATAATATAGAACACTAAAAAGTAAGCAATACTTGTTCATAATACTGATTATATATTGACAATCCATTATTCATAATGGTTTGTTTTATTTTAAATTATAATGTCACACAATTACTATAATATTATTTACTATACTTCCGAATACTTCTCAAAAATCTTTTAAATTTGTATGTAAAAATTTTATTATGTAGTTTAATTTACAATTTTATAAAATTGCGAAAACATGTGGATTTTATGTGAAAATGAACAGTATTTAATTCTTTTATTACACTGCTTTGCTTTCGTGTTTCTTTCATAATTTTCTCTCTCTCTCTCTCATGATATTTTTTATGATAATTCTACATTTGATTATTCTACATTTTCTATTAATTCATACGTGTATGTTGTTACATTATTACGTTACATTATGGTATAAACAAGTATTTACAATAATTATAATCTTAAAATAAATTTGATTTATTTTAAGATTATGATTATAAACAAATTTTAAAATAAATTTAAACGCGTATTAGAATATTAACCAGAAATATCTTCAAATTTTTTAATACACTGTGTAATGTCTCATGGATTGTTGAAGACATTAAAAAATTCTCGAAGTATTCTATCACACAAAGCAATTTTGGAGTGTATCCATAGTAACAATATCAGTTTATGAACAATAGTCTTAAGATGTCTTTCCTATTAAATAAAAGTCTAAGAAAAGAACGTACACTGAGATAAAAAATTACTAAATTTAAATAAATATGTTATTAGAACTATTCAAATAAATTATCTACTTCAAACAAGTGAAAATTATTTGAAGTAAATATTACTGGTATAAGATGAAATAGTTATTTGAATAGCGTTAATAACATTATTTATTAAAATTTAATAATTTTTTCTCTGCAATTAGCTTTGCCACTTCATCTCGATGAATATTATCATTAAAAAATCTTTCCGTAAACAGAAAATGTTTACAGCCTGGAAAGCATTTCCTGACTCACATTCATGCCTTTTTTGCTTCCAGCAAGTGGAACATGCTCTTAAAGTTCGGCCACCCATTTCTGAAACACTCTGTATATCTCTTTGCCATCTCTCCACGCCTACGTGTTGCCTCACGTGCGCGTGACGTTACCGAGATTGAATTTTGCTTAATAAGGGAGATATTACGAGAATATACGGAATATATACGACATCCGCTGCATACTATTGATAAAATTCAACAAGATACGGCGTCTCGCACTCGTCGAATCGAAGCGCATCCCTCGAGAGTATTCACGGAAATCTCTCGACTCCACTTACCATCCCTCTCGCCGGCGATGAATATCTTGATGAGCCTCGGCGCCGGCAGATGAGCGGGTGGCGGGCCGCCTTTGATGACCCCCGCGATCAACTCCACCTCAAGATTCATGCTTGCTGGGAGGAGGGAAAGGATGGAAGAGAGGAGGGCGTTTCGCGAGTTCTAGAAGCGGCGTTAGGCGATGATCATCGCCGCGGATCCTTACGCGTCGAACGGGAACACCATTTCCGTGCCTCCGAAAATACTTTGTTTCCTTGCAATGTTTTGTATCGTTTTGTTTCGATATCGCCAGGCCTCGCTGACTTGGTTTAGGGACTCTTCTCCAACTATTACATGTATATAAATGCGATATATTATATATATAATTTCTCTCCACAAATTTAACTTTCTATATAGTCTTAAAATCGTAAAATCTTTCTTCTCTCGGACGTTTGGACAAGCTCACCCTGCAGGTTCCCTCTCTCGTCGTTGTACGGCTCTCTCTCGAGCTCTCGGATTCCACCGTATAGACCCTCCACTAGGTTTTTAAATCTCTCGAGATCGGATCTCCGGATTCTGTTCTGTTTCTCGGAGATCTTGCTTGCGTTCTCTCCCGATCTTCGGTTATTGCCCGCTCAAGGTACTCGTGTTACTTGATATAGATATATACTTGATATGCTCGATCGATCCGGCGATCAAGCAGTCAATATATAATATACAATGATCGACGTTTTCAACAAATAATATATAGAGATTGTGATTTTCTTTTTTATAACCTATACTTTTTGGGTGTATATATATATCTGTGTGTATATATCTGCTCTTACATATAATATATAGATATATCTCTATGTAACTATATTTACGTCTTAATTCGGTGACTATTTAAACAACTACGATTGTCTTCGCCTGCGGGACGCAGCGAGCGTTACATCGATCCGTCAATCGCGATTAGGTCGCGCCCACGCGCGCCCACGCTTCCGCCATTCTTATCGATCGCCAAGCGACATAGATCGATTTATCTCGCGATCTCTCTAGATCTCGCCTGTTAGTCAGTTTGTACTTGTCCCGAGCGTACTCATTGGTCGTTGCCCGCTAAG
>QKQZ01036736.1:0-14739 GCA_003595255.1 Solenopsis fugax
AAAGGCTTTTCTTATTTAATTTGTATTATACATTACTCGGTCGAATACTTCACTTTGTTTCGAGAAAATAACAATATTTTCAAATCAAGAATTAGAATTTTTTAATACTATTACTATCACAACAATCATACACTGAAAAAAAGTTTGGTAATAATAATCAAGCCTAATGTAAGAGAAAAGTCGAAATATTCAGAAACAAACGGTTTGTTCGATATTTATTAGTTATACGCTGAGAAAAAGATTTATAAATTTATTTGTGGATGTAAATTTATTTGAAATAAATCTATATTTAAATACTGAGAAATAAAATTTTATTTCTGGCAAATAAATCAATTAATAAGAAAAATGAGAAATGTATATTTTGTCATCACAATCAAATTTATTTATAACTAATCAATATCGAAGAAAATGTCACAAGTGACATTTGCTTCTGGATATTTCGAATCTTTTCTAAGTGTAAAAAAATTAGATTATGATAACAGTATATACATTTCTGTGAAATATATCTTACTTTTCTTATTAATTGTAAAAAAGTTTCATTTAATTCATGCTAAAAAAAATTAAATTTACTTGAGGCAAATTTATGTTTTTACAGAGATTTTTTATACTCTTTAGTTATAGTAGAGTTGATCTTTACAAGCAAATAGTATTTATTTTTCCGGAGATTACATTTTTGTCTTAGAAACAAACATTTATTTTTGTTTAGATAAAAGTTACTTCCAACTTCCAATTAATTTGCATTGCATCATTCAACGTGGCGGATCTGACGGACTAAATGCGTCATTTGATGTGACTAATTTAAATTATTGCACTTTTGATGACTATTATAATGTTGAAATAAAAATTTTGCTGAAATTTATAATTATAAAATTTTTTAAACAAGATTTTATACTTGTGCTTACAAATGAGACCATAATTGTTGATTTCTTTACACTAATTTTTTTTCTATGACAATTTGCGTCACTACCGCGAGGATAAACGATCGCTGTCTACGCGCGACACGCACCACCGATAATTATGTCCATGTGGGATATAATTATCGTCGCGCTGTCGTGTAATTAATTGCCGTGCATATTTCTCCGTCCACGATTTGCGCTTTACAATTTTGGAGATCGAGCAAATGATCGTACGTATGGTCACGCTTGCCTTGAACATCGATGACTGCAACGAGTGGCAGCGGTTACGATTTAAATAGCGGTGATATGTATGCACTTGGCGTTTTCCTCGACGAAGTTTCCCGAGAATGCAAGCGCCGATAATTAAATCGTAGCTACGAGGCCTAGGAGCGACGTGACTGGAAATAAACCAGGATCAAGCACCCCATTTGAAAGCCTGACAGAGAGTCGACGTTTCTCGGTATAGATTTCACAAAATTCCACTATGCAGCGCGAATCGGTCGTCCGTATTATTAACACGGACTGTACATGTCGTGCCAATTTCTTTTAACATTACAGGTATCAAGCGGTCATTATTGACCGTTTCTATTTCTTATACAGTAGAAAACATTTTGCACTTCTGTTAAAACCGGTTCTTGTTAAAAGTTTTATATAAAATTTTTAATATATTTGAGCACTAATTTAATAAAAAAAGAAGATTGTTATTTAAATATTTTATATTAAATTAATATTCAACATTATTTAGTGTTAAATAACAATTTAAGGGTAAATGAATACCATAAAATAATGTAGTTTTAAAACGTTAATTCTAAAATAAATAAATAAAATGTAAAATATATTAATTTAACATATTATATTAATTTTAATGCAGAAATATTCTTTTGCAATTAATTTTTAAATTGTGTCACAGTATTACATATTTTATATTAATTTTTATATATTTGTGTTACTTTAAAACATAATCGTGTTGTGTTAAATTGACACAAAATTTGAGTAGATGTTTGAAATAGGTCATATATGGTATGTTAAAATTAACATAAGTTTTCCAACTGTGTAAATTAATATTATATTTTTTGCGTGTAAAAAATAAGATTCCGAAATTCATTAACTTTTTAATAATTAATTGTATTCTTCGTATTGATTTGGCATTTAATTATATCACATTTCTTTATTTTCATATAGTATTATTGTTTATCCTTGCGCTTGATTCTTTCAGTAAGTAAAAAATATGGGTACACAATTGAAAAATTTGTGTTAAATTTAATGTATATTGTATGTCCCCCTCCCAAATAGTCCACTCAAATTTTTGTGTTTATTTAATTCAAGATAAATATGTAGAAAGTAACACAAATATTATGTACAAAATTGACACAAAAAGTGAAAGCATAATTTGTTCAGTAAAATTAACATTTATAATACGTTGCCACGTACATTTTATTCATTTTTTAGAATTAATGTTTCAAATCTACATTATTTTTATGTTATTTATTTATATTTTATTTATCTATAAATTGTGTTATTTTGATACTATGAAATGTTGTATATCAATTTAACACAAAATATTTAAATAACAATCACATTATGTTATTTAAATTAAATTAATATTCGGATATGTCGAAAATTTTAACAAGGATAATTTTTAACATAAATACAAATGTTTTCTATTGCACTTCTAGTGTTAACATTTTTAAAATAGATGTAGAAAGCTAAATTCTCTCACTCAGCATCCGGAGTTAACATATGCAGAATAATCGTCGAGTTGGAAATATTTCCTCTAGGCATCCCGGAGTTTCTACGCACTGTTCGTTTTTCGCGTCCGTACTTCCGCTTTCGCTAACTTCCTCGTCGAACCTCGCGCCGCTTCTTCCTTCGCGCTATTTTTCACTTCGCGCGATTCGCACTAGCCGCGCCTCATCCCACTTGTTCCTTTTTCGATACGAAAATACCGCGGAACGGAATGACGTTACCGACTTCCTTTACAAATCTCCAGCTCGCCATGACCGCGCATCAGGTGCATCTCGTGGCATTCACTGATTTAATTTGACTTGCGATTTTACTAAAAAAAAAACGAATTTTCCAAAAGAATTTATCGCGATAAAAATGAAATAAACTGTGACATGATAATTTCGTAACTGCGATTTTCCATCATGATTTCCATATCATTTTTAAACACAAAGTTTACGGGATTTCCATCGCAATCAAGCTTTTATCTTCCTTTGCAAATATTCCAAGAAACCATCGTGAATCGGCTGCTTCTGTGAATTAAACGCTCTGGGAATATAACTCGACTAAAGCATTAATAAGCGGCACGTTCTACGTATTGATCTCTGAATCGTTTATATATGCAAATGTGATTTAAATTCTCTTCTTCTCATTTTAGGAGTTCGAGCACGTAACAAGTGTTTGAAAGACGTTTCGATCATTGTTACAAAAATAAATGTGCAATGTTTTCAATACAGAACGAACAACTTCACTGCAGCATCTATTATAAAAATTTAGTTTGATCGGAAAATAATTTTATGTTGAACTATCAAAATATAATTATTTCGTAGGACACTCAAGCATGATAATATTGTTACGAAAATTTTTGACATTCTGGCAATTAGCTTAAACATTCAATATCTTAATGGCTCAATATAATTATACTGTAATTAATGTTTTGCGTTAGTTTTCAATTTGCTCAATGTATTATATATTTCGTAATTATGGTTTTAAAGACTCGAAAAACCCAATTTTTTGTTTCAATTTTTCGCGGATTTTTTCGTTTCTTTCCCCAAAATTCATTAGAAATTCATCTTGTAGATGAACCGAGAAAATCCGTGAAAAAATGAGAAAAAAATGATGTTTTCCAAGCTTTTAAAACTATATACAAAAATGTTTGAAAAATGTAAAGAGGCCCAAAAGACATCTAAAGAATATCTTTATGACGTATTATGGAGCAATAATATTACCTTCAAAAAATTACAATGAATATATTAAGGATAAGTGTATAATATATTATTAAAATACTCCGTAAAAAGGATGATTTTGATACATTTTTCAAAATTTAAAAATTGTATAACGAGTTAATATTTACTTCTGTTACGGAAAATCGTGATTTATTGACTTTAGATTAGTTTTTCGTGACAACAATAAATAGGATTACGCTATAAACAGAAATTTTTCTAAAAAAAAAAAACGAATTTTTTTGATTTTTTTTCAGCGATTTGAAAAAAATTAGTTTTTTCAAACTATTGTCGCGATAAAAAATATCATTATTATTATTTTCAGATCTGTTTTGTTTCAGCAAAAATCGTGACGAATTGTAAGAGTTACGTTATATATTCTTACCCAGCCGAATTAGCCTCGCGTCCTTACGTCCTTGCGCAAGTCCGACGTCCAGGATAGCGAGGATCCCGAAGATTACGCAGATCCTCGTCGCCATTTCAACTCACTCGACACCGGCCGTACGCAGTTAATGTAATCGTGGCATGGGTGACTTCCTGAAATAGAAACCGTGGAAAGTTTATTTATCTTTCCTTCTACACCGGAATAAAATAGCACGTGGACGGAATATGTCTTTCAACGCCTTTTTCAATCGCGACTTTCGATTCGGTCACAAGCACTGGACGGAAACGGTGGAAAAGGGAGAGGAAGGGCGATTATGTAAATGGTAAAAGCTATGAGAGAGAGAAAGAATATTCGGCAGTCAAAACAAACTCGCAATTATGTCGGCATTAATAATAGACGAGCAAAATGCTCATTTCCCTCTGCGCTCCCGCCTTTCCATCGGCCGCCCGACCTCGTATTTTTTTCTTCATTTCGCGAGGAGAGTCTCCCGTCGCTTGGCTGACGGCCAAACTCCGAAAACGCGATGCACTCGCCGAGGACACGCCGACCACAACGGTTTTAGACACGCTGAAATACGGCCCTGAGAGCACCAACGTGCGAGTCAAAACGCACACGCTTTACGCACGTGCTTCCCGTCCGGGAACGACGGCGTTCGTCGCTTTTAACGCGAGACTCGAAGTCGTCGTTGCCGTAAATCAATGCACTGAAGAAAGGAGTTTAGTAATAATAAATAAATTAACAAGAATTAGGCACGAGAGAATTAAATCAAATATACGTAGGTTAATGCCAATTTAGAGCCATCAGTTATTCGTGCGTATGTATTATTAATATATTAATTAATATATTAATTTCATTTTAAAATTTATGTATGTTTTTGGTTTTTGTTTCTTGCGTATAACACCCAGCGCGGCTCTTAAGCTCTTTAATTTTTCCTAATTTTGAATTGTATTTCACAGGAGCCCTAACTTTATTCGTTTTTATTAATATGTTAGTTAAAATTACACTGTAAATGTTTCGTTTCTATAAGTTTCATTTAATTATAAAATTAATATAGACTTACAGTTATATACAGTGCAGAGAATCTAATGTTGATGGTTCGAGTCACTATGATCTTGTGAACTGCCGAGTTGCTTCTACATGTATAATACCGTTAAGAAATGGAAATATCATTTGTTCGTATTTACATAATTCTGAGAATAATGGGTCAACGGTGTCAGTTTGTAAATTGTAGGTTTGTTTTCGTTTATGGATATGTATTATTTTCGAAATTACACCTCTTATTTAGAAATTTTTCTTCATCTGAAAAATTTTTACTCCATTCCAATCAAATTTATGCGGCACATTAATTCTGTGTTCCGTAATTACTGAATGTTGATCAATATTTTTATTTATAATGTTTCCTGTGTTTGTTTGCTCTAATTTTCAACAATCTCCTAATCTGACATATAACGCATTATGATCTTTGCAGCTAATTTTGTGTACGACATTGATGTGAATGTATATTTTTGCAAGCTTATCTTTTTGCACCTTGATGAGTTTACTCTATTTAAATTATTAAATATTTAAAAATTATTATATTATATTAATAATTTCTAAATATAATTAACAATTATTAAGTTATTAAATTTATTTAAACTTGTGTATGTCATGCAGAATTCTTGAAAAAGGTTCTAAATTTGCAGATATAATATTAATATTAAGAATTTTAAAAAAAAGTTTCCATTTCTTAACAATATTATACATGTAAAAACAATTTGACAGTTCACAAGTTCATAGCGACTCAAACCAATAACATCAGATTCTCTATGCTCTATAATTGTTTAATTTAATTTCATAATTAAATGGTACGATACCTAGAATTCATATTCAATATTTTCTAGCATAATTTCAATAATTTGTAGTAGCTGTTAAAATTTATTACGTATATTGTATTGAAGATGGTCCAAACTGTAGGACCGAAATGTTTACTTTGTAACTTTAACTAATAATACATGTTTAGATACACACATGAATAACTGGCTCTGAATTGGCATTATCCTATATTTGATATAGTAGTAATAATCAAACTTTGATGAAATAATTTCAATTGAATGTTTGATTAATATAATTAAATATTTAGTAATTATAGTAATAGTAATTATGACTAAAGAATGGTCAATAAATGAGCAATATTAAGTTAGACAAAATAAAATACTTTTATTTTTGATTTTTCGAAAAAATGTAAACAAAAACATGTATGTTTCAGCCTTATTTGTTCTTTTTAATATGATAATATAGCTCTAATATATATACACAAATTTCGAACTAACACGTTTAATACAAATCAGATAATAAAAAATTATCTGATAATGAAATATTATCAGATAATAAAAATTATTAATACACCGTGGTCATGGTCATAAATTTATTAAGAATGAATCACGCGTGACAATTATATTTAAATATTGGCATTATCCACGAACTTAAAAGCAAAAATATCTTTAATAACGAAATTTATTAAATATTTAATAAGTATCACCAAGCGGTTATTAATAATTACGTTTGATAAATACTTGCTAAATATTTAGAAAAGTAAAATTATTTTTGGTTATATTAATCAAATATTTAATTGTCATTATTTCACTCAATTTAGCAGCTATTACCAAACTTTTTTTCAACGCATGAGTACACTTGAAAAAAAGTCTGGTTATAACTACCAAATGTATAGTGAAATAGTATCAATGAAATATTTTATCAATATAACCAAAAATAATTTCATTTTATTAAATGTTTAGTAATTTATACCAGATTTGATAATACTTATTAAACATTTAATAAAATAAAATTATTTTTGGTTATATTGATAAAATATTTCATTGATACTATTTCACTATACATTTGGTAGTTATAACCAGACTTTTTTTCAAGTGTACTCATNCAATCAAGCTGAACAAAGAATACAAGATCTATGTACTTGTATTTTGCTATACTCCATCTTTTACTATCCTGCTACCTTTATGTAGAATGAAATAATTATTAAGCCTTTGACATTACTTATAGAGAAAGAGAATCATTTTACGTAGGTTGTAATATATCATTGCAATATTTGTACTGACAAATCGATTTAACTCACGATGGTCTCATTAATATTAATAATAAAAAAATTATAATATAGCATAAAGACATAACAGAGTGCAAGCAAATTACCTTCTCTCACTTTTTTTTCTACCTTCTGCTGCGTAAATCCTCGCACGGCGTAAATAGATAGAATTTACCTGCAGATAAACGGAAATATACGATCTCGCGCTACTCATACACTTAACGAGTCACTTTATCGTGGCTCTTAATATATAGAGGTTTGTGAGCTTATCCAACGATAAGATCACAGACTGTCAACTTTAACATGATTAAGTCGGCCACACACATTCAAGCAAACTTGTTATGTACGAACAAGCACGCTTGTCAACTCTATCGGAACGTGTAGATGACAAAACTGCAGTTATTTTGGCTTGCGCAAGCGGCTTGAGGATATATGAAAAAGCGTTCGATTTACTTGAGCCAAACTAGTTGCAACAGCAAGAATCTCTTTGGGCAGTTAAATTTCAGTATATGGCTAAAATTTAATCTTTTTTGTGTGTTTTTATGCGTTAACATAAATCTATACTGTTATATACAGATTTAAGTTTAAAATCAGTATTTAACGTCACAGATGTTTTTGTGCAGAGTCTTTGAATTTCAAAAAATCGACTATCGACCGGTCTTACAGAATTGAAAACATTCATAAAATGATGATGCATTACCATTATCGATACTTACAAAGTAACTTGTTATTTTTTTGTAATGTGAAAAAGTAAGATTTTTAAATTACATTTTTTTAATAATTAATATTAAAATCAATATTAGAACTTATAACAACTAGTCTCTATAGCAAGCTTTTTTAAATTAAACTTACAATAATTCTTATAATTCTTTACATTAATTCATCTTTATATCTTTATTTTTTAGTAGTATATTTATAGAAATATAGATTGTAATTAACAAGTGCAAATTTTATAAAAAATTTTTATTGTTTTTAAACATTAATATTGTTTCTAATAATGCTGGCTAAAATATATAAAATACAAACTATTTTTTAATATTAAATCATATTATAAAATATGAAAATAAATAAAACTTATTTATTTAATTGCCTTTATTGCACGTAATCTGTGATCTGGTACATCAATTAGTATAAGTATGTATAGAAAGAGGTGCACGAATCTATTGAACAGGTATAAACATAACAAGAAACAGAAATAACAATAAAAGTAAAAGCTGAGTTCATTATTGTTACTGTAAAAGTATAACATTATTGTTACTGTTACAAACAGAAGAAAGTAACGATTGTTATCGAAAAAAGTAATTACTGTAACAGTAATGCACTACTTTTCTAACCTGTTATCTCACATGTGTTTTCCCTGATATATTCGACCTCGAGTATTTTGTAAGAGTAACTGTGATTAATATTTTTTCTCAAGACATTTTTACATACGCTTGTTTTCCCATGCTGCCATTAACGACGACTGTTGAAAAGGTCGAGGGTAGGTCTCGAATCTCGATTGTTTTCTTTGAAACACCCTAACGACCACGTGGATACCGTGGATATGTCTTCCTACCTACTCGGTCCGAGGAAGAATATATACGTTCGTGAGCTGAGGGAAATAAAAAATGACGAATCTAGCGAACGACGATTAATATCCGACCCTTCCTCAGGGGGTCGAAGAATCTCACATGGGTTTCTCGGTGTCGTTTCTCGCCGGATCTCGACGCGTCACCTGTTGCATCGATGAAAGAGAGAAATACGCGCACCCTCGCTCCGTCGAGGACAGATAGAGAGATAGACAGAGACAGACACAGAGAGAGAGAGAGAGAGAGAGAGAGAGTGTGAGTCGGTGTCTCATCTCTCTTGAAAGATCACGATCGTGAGAACATTTTCCCTCAACACCCGAAACTAGAAAAACGAGAGAAGGCACTTCAGCGAAACTGAAGGGAAATCATATTGAGACAATAACGAAAAACGAATTCGAAAATTCGATAGTTTTGCAAAGAAAAACCTAACAAAAATCTAACAACTAAATTACCGCAATAAGAGAACATACAATTTTCAGGTTGAACTACAAACTCTTAAAATATATTATTATATTCCATTATTGTTGTTTTTATAATATTTTAATCAAATTCGTATGAAAATTAAATCTAAAATAATTCAACTAATTGAAGATGATCTTTATTGATCATAGCTTCTTGTCCCGAAAAGTCGGGAAGATCAGTTTCGATCCCTGGCTGAGGTGTGATTTCTCGCAACAAATTCTCTACAATATTTTGAGAGAAGGGATTTTCATTGGCATCAGTGCCAAATTAGATGTTAGTATCAGTATTAAAGTGATTGTCAATTGAATATATTGATATTAGTATTACTATTCTGGTTCAATTTAAGACTTGCAAAACTGAAATTAATGGCGCAGTTCGAAGAACTAGAAAATGTAGATAAAAAATCATATAAAAAATATTATATTATATTAATAATTTTTAAATATAATTAAAAATTATTAAATTATTAAATATATTTAAACTTGTGTATGCCACGCGTATTGCAGAATTCTTGAAAAAGTTTTTTGAATTTATCAGATATAATATTAATACTAAGAATTATTGAGCACCAAAATCCTGTTATGACCGTTCTTGACATTTTCTCGATTTTAATCGTGTTATACATATCACGATTTTATCCCAATTATTGATATATCGTGTCATATTTGTGTTCTCGATAATTTTATTTATGGTTGCTATAACTGAAAAAAAAGTGTAATATTGTTGGCATCATCACCTTTTTGTCATTTCCTCTTTCTATCGCTTACGGAAAAAAAACTACAAGGATATGAAAAAAAAACTGCAGTTCTTCAATAGTACATTAATTTTTTGTAGTACATATTTTTGTAGTTTTTTCCACAAGGGATATTTCTATATCTGTTATTTTGTATTCTATTTTTTTACACTTGTTTTACCATTTGTTTTGCAGTTTTTTAATTGGCAATCTTGTATTTTCGTACATACATATGGCACGTATGCTATTATTTTCATTTCTATTCATTTATAGATTTAAGCTTTCATTATAGATTCAAGCTTGGCTCTCTTGTACGATATTGTTTATATGACATAGATGCGAGAAATGACATGTAATAAATTATTCGTTATATACATTGTTTAGCTTTATTTTTTAATTTTTACATAAAAATGTTATAATTTCGTAATCCTGAAACTTGTAAATTGAGACATCTGTCCAATATGTCACATAGAAATGTAAAATAATTCTTAAAATAATAATACATTTTTCAGCTGTTACGACGGTCAAAAATCTATTACAGCGATCTTGACAACCGAGAACCATTATTTGAATGAATTATTTTACACTTGTATGTGATATGTCGGAGTCTGACAGATGTCTGAGTTTACAGCATATTTTATAGGCTTTGTGATTACAAAATCATTATATTTTTAAAAGTAAACTAAAAAAATTAAGCTGTACGTAGTAAATAATCTATTGTGTGCCATTTCTCGTCTCTGGCATTATATAAACAACATAGCAGAAAGCCGGAGCCTCAAGCTAGCATTATGCTGATGCCTATCTTTTAAAGTGCATCTTTCCTTATTCTATTTAATTTTGCATATTAACTCATATTATTTTGTTATTTGCATTTGAATAGAGTTATTATTATTATTACTATTATTAATATATTACTGATTTTGTGTTAAATTTAGCGACAGACGCGTCTTCTTTCACAGAAAGCGTATTTATTTCAATTTGTTCGTATTTCGTGCGTATCTCACTCGCTGGCACTCGGTCGATAGTAAATTATGTGGGATGTCGTCGATATTAGAGAAATTTCATATTTCGGTGTTACGCACTAATAATTCATCGATTTTAGGTACGCGTGGGCCGCGGAATTTCAAGCGAAGCGCAGTCGGTCGGCGTAAAACAGCCGAAAGGGCCGAACACTAGTTTATAAATAACCGATCGCGTAGGACGAAATACGCGCGATTCTTGGTAATACGTAATTAAAGCGAGTATTCTTCCGACTTTGCGACATACCTGCACGTACGTTTTATGTTACTATACGTTAACATAACACTCCAAATTCGGTAAAACGCTCACTTGATAATCAAACCGCATTCAGAAAAAAATTAATATTAATCAACAATCATTATTTTAAATATACGTGTATAAAATCTTCTTTAGTAAGTTTGATATTTTCATAATATTATATTGTATATATATTTTTTTATTTCAATGTTATAAGTCATCTAAAGGGCATCATATGATTGTTTTAATAATAATAATAATAATATTATAATATAATAAAAAATAATAGTATTAAACTATAATAAAATAATAGTTAAAATTAAACTATAAATAAAATAATACTTTAAATAATAATATAAAAGTATAAGAAAAATTGTTCTTGGCTTGAAGATATTGTTATTTCTTCTATCCTTTTCTCTTTTCAACTCTTGAAAATCAATACTGTATAAAAATAAATATATTTTTCTCTCTTAATGAAATTCTTTAAATATTTTATATTCTTGCTTACATATACGGAAAGAACAATTTGGCTAAAATACAGATCTGAAAATAAATATGTTGAACCATTAAAAAATTTAACTTGGACATTAAAACTGGTTGCTTGAATGTCAAATTTTTTGCAGAGGGACATCAATATCTTACATAATAGTTTTGATAATACAACATAAAACTATTTTCTGATTTGTAACTAGCTAAATTTTTAGGTACTGCAATAAAATTGTTCTTTTCGTGTATGAAACAATTATTTAATATTTTAGTTTGATACCAATTTTTTTTCTGTGTGACAATCCTAATTTATAGCTCCTAATTTACAGCAGAACGCGCGAGAAGTATTCCGTATCACTTTAGTCTAGCTGTTAGCTGTTTTATGATCGTATTTGCGGTTAATGCTGAGGATCTTAATCGCGAGGATTTCGAGCGCCAACGAGGAATGTCATCGCGAACATCAACGGAAACACAGCACGGTATTCAGGAATGCATTCATAAAGTAAATCTGACGTTACGTAGAGTTTAGTGCTCGATAAATTAGGCTGATATAAACGCCGATACTCCTTCGCGTTTAATTAGCACCGATGCGTTCGCATTCGAACGTATCGGGCTATTCGCTATAAATCCGCACTCATTTCCTTAACGGCTGGTCATAATCTCGTGATTAACCGATTAATGGTCTTTATCTTGCCAATTTCATCTCAATCGAGGATCAAAACACTATTTCCACGCGCGTGAAGCACGCCGGTATCTAATCAGAAGCCGCGGCAAACATTCCCTTGAGTACACGCGATATTTTATAAGTGAAAGAGCAGCATCTTCAGCATCTAATTAATCCGGAAGTTAACATTTCCAGTTTGCTTTATTATCACGCGACATTTACTGCTTCGTTCTAGGAAGAATTTAACAGCTATAAGATCAATCGCGAGCTTTGACATCTATCGTATTTTTTTTTTCTGAAGTCTTCAGGAATTTGCGGTTGGTTCAACGTCGCGGAAGATTTTCTTAGACGACCGGTTTATCGGCTTCCAAGTCGATCGAGGTCTCATAAAGCTCTCGTAATGAGCATCATTGAACGCTTACCCTTAGGTTTTTTCCATCGAGCCAAAATGGATCAAATTGAATTATGAAACTCCGCAGTTCGCGTATCTTGTGTAAATCGAAACATTGCTTTTTTTATAAAAGAGAAAGATCGTTATTTTGCGATTTTTTAACGAGATTTTACTCGAAATTTACGCCAACTTCTGATCGCGGATATAGGAATATTTCGAGTTTTGTTTTACAGAAAACACAAAATTATACAGATGATACGTACTTTTATTCTGCGAGAAATGACTTATCTAATCGAAGTCGACTCGACATTGATTCTATTATTATTTCTCGTTGGAAAAATCGTAAGTGATTAACAAGATCAACATCTTGTACAAATTAGATGAAGATATATAATGTTTGACAGAGTTTAAAAAAGGTGCCCTAAACTTATATCACAAAACATACACATATTGCCGTCGTTCTGAAATATCTTCGTCGTCTTATCTTTCCTAGCGTTCTTAATTAAAAAAAAAAGAATAAATTCGGTTTTTCCATTTTTTTCCGAAATAATACGACTGTGATAATGCCAACGGACTTTATTGATAAATTACTTATTAGAATTCTTAAATGTGAAGGGAACGAGGGGGTAATCATTTAGAAAATAGGTGTACACTGGACTGCGGACTTCAATGGAGTTCATCGGACTTCCTTGGAATTCATTGGAATTCGTTACAATTGCTAAGACGTCTCCTTAAAAAAAGGTCATCAAAAATTTCTCTTTAGTAACTGATTAACTGATTTCAACCAAAAATTCGTTTAAAAATTCATGGTATAGCATATGGAATTCATCAGATTATATCGGACTTCATCGGACTTCAAGGAATTCAATGGACTTCAGGGAATTTAACGGACTTCTAATAGGTTGCACACCAAAATTCAAGAGTGGTTACCCTCTCGGAAGGGAACCTTGGAACTATTGACGTAGAGGACAATGAAAGTGACATTATCTTAAAAGAAAAAATATGGCAAGAGAAAACTAGAAAGAATCGATTTTTTCCCAAAATGTCCAAGAATTTTTTCAGGCTAAAATTATTTATGATTATAAATATGGGCCTAAGAACACTCTTTCTGATCACGAAATTATATCTCTAAGTAGATGAACGGCAAAAGCTCGCTCATATCAAATCGATACGAGGGACACTTAAAAATGATCGCAAATTAGTTCATAAAAACTATCATAAAGTGGAATGTGAGCTTCGCGCCATGGTAAACATTTGTTCATTTCGGGATCGGCACGTGAACGGTAGGCTGTCATAAATCGGCTCGAGAACGAATGGAATACATCTTATCGGTCTCTTTCTCTCTCTTTCTCTTTCTGCCATGATACATCATAAAGAATAGTAGGCTTCGGCCGAGAGTTAAACCCTAGAACAAGCGCGTCTGGTTCTCGTCGAAATCGTAACGAAAACGGTGCCCACGTTTTCTCGCCTCGTACCCATCGACACGATCGTACTATATGCGTGTACACACGCACGCTCCTTTCCTCCTGTAATTTAAAGCACGAACGTCTGGATTTCTCCCGACGAAGACGATTCCATTAGCGGGGATGTAAATCTGGCGTCGCAACAAAGCTTACGAGTTCGCTAAACCCGTCCAGCGTTTTAAAACCTCTGAGATTATTCGCGAGACAGGACTGTATGTGTGAAGGCGATTGGAATAATACAATATCAATTCTGACTTCTACAGAGTTTTATTTTCTGTTAATCGCTTTTTGACATTTATGATAAAATTAATCCGAAATTCGTACATATTTAGAAAAGAGAAGTAGTTTTAACTCTTAAACACGTAAGTGGGTCAGAGAGACCCCATATGAAACTTCGAACGCTTACTGTG